>MJUU01072964.1:112672-149178 GCA_002080025.1 Modiolus philippinarum
GGTGTTTATATTTGGTATGTGACTTCAATATGAAGAGAGCTTTCCGTCAGTACCATGGTTGTAGACATTTTGACCTTGACATTGCCCTGATGGCAATTTAAAAAAAACTTAAACCCTGCTTATAGAACTTACTTATTCTTTTAGTGGAAGGGAGTTCCTATTTGGCATGTGAGTTCCTTATATCACATTTAAAAATTTTAAAGCATTTCAATTACAATAATTTATTATTTCAAATTTATTGTGCATTGAGGTCACTCTTATCCCCGGCGAGCTATGTTGTTTTCTGACAACTCTTGTTTATACTCTGCTGAAGCGGGAAAGAGTAAGGGTAGGTTTGGGTAACCATAAACCGGATTAATTCTGCGGCTGGTTTTTGCTGTTGCCGGTGCCAATTCCCGAGTTCCTTGTTTGTCTTGGTCTGTTATGTATTTTTTTCTGCTGCAGTTTGCTTGTGAATTGTATCATGTGATTGTAATTTTTGGCCATTATATGTGTTTATTGTTATCTTTCCTTTGCAATTTATCAGATACAAAGGATTGTTTGTTTGGAGGTCAAGATCAGAATTGCTAAAACAGACTAAATGTTATGGAACATTTCGGTATCTGGATGGTTATTCTATATATTTCTGCATCAGATCAAAATCAAACTTTGTATATATAATACCTATTACAGGAAACGGAAATTGCCATTTTCAGAATCTGAACTTTCACTAAGGTTTGAATTTGATGTAATAATTTAACTAATTTGCTTTAGATCAAAACAACAGCGTTCAGTCACAAGAGATAGATCATAGATGTTATATCTAACAAATAAAACCCTAAGCACGTTACCAGACTTTGTTTTAATATGATATTTCTGCCGTCATAAAATCATAAGTTTTAATACCTTAACTTTCAGGATGGGAACCCCATTATTATTAGGGCTATATTGTGTGTAATGTGTAAGCACTTGATTCTGTCGACAGTCGGAAAATATTTCTGGATCCGCCACTGGTCGACATCATCGGGTAACACATTTTCCAGCAATTTTAGTTTTTCAAGCAGTGTTACTTTGATTTTCAAATCAATTGGATTCTGTCTAATGTATCAAGAAATAAGCATTTGATCAATTTTAATTTTGATAAAATGCTCAAGTTTTACTTAAGAAGCCAAAAAAGAAAAAAAAAAGGATGAACAAAAAAGGTTATAGATATAGAGTAAATGCACACGAGACAAAGTCTCCACGAATTTATGGTTAGACCGAGCAATGAAACAACGCTTTTATTTTTATTGTTCTTCATCAATGAGATAGGTTCAAACCTCATAGTAAGTCTATTCGAACTATTTAACTAACCTGATCATTTCGAATTTGTGACATAATAGACCACCATACAAATAAATCAGTTAAAAAATCCTTTTCGGATGCAATGATCGAAATGTCAGTAAATGTAAAAAATGGATAACAGAAAACATCTACAATGGCTAAAAATTATAATTCATGCCACAATCTGCTAAGGGACGACACAGGAAAAACACGAATAAAACAAAAGACCAACGTAAACAACGATAGGAACTCAGGACAGCCGGACTTGGTAAAGCACTAGCAAAAGCCAGTGGTAGGGTTAAACCGGTTTATGGGTACCCAAACCTCCCCTTTATCGATCCCGTTTCCCTATAGTATGATAAACATACGAATAAAACCCAATACAGGTAGACTACTTACTCCAAAATCACAATCTTGAAGGCGGTATACCACAAATCGTGAGTAAATTGGTATAAGCAAAATTCAGTCATTAGGCACAAAAAGAAAAAAAAACCTTTCTCGTTACTTTTATGCATCGTCATCGTCATCTTTCACGGATAGTGAGTGCATCCGGCAATTTCATCACTTGGCATTGTTAATCTCTAGCCGTAAAGATTTTTGATGTTAATGTAAGGGGTCTACAACTATGCTTTAAGATGGGCTAACTTGGACTTGACTCTTTACTAAACCCTTCGGAGAGTTTTGAGTTTGATTTTTTCTCGTACTGCAACAGTGTTTTACCAGCAGACTAGGTTCCTAGAGCTAAGCGGCAGTTTAGCGCCGAGCACCTTTTGACCCATCTTTCTAAATAACATTTTGTCATATCATTTTCTTTTCCAAGATAGTGGTCATAGAGTTAGTAGTCTACCTGTATTGTGTTTTATTCGTATGTTTACCATACTCTAGCTAGGGAAACGGGATAGAGAAAGGGGAGGTTTGGGTACCCATAAACCGGTTTCAACCTACCGCTGGCTTTTGCTAGTGCCGGTACCAAGTCCGACTATCCCAAGTTACTATCGTTATTTTTGTTTGTCTCTTGTCTTCATTATTGTTTTTCTGGTGCAGTTCACTTGTGAATTGTAGCATGTAGTTATAGTTTTTGGCCATTGTAGGGGTTTACTGTTATCCTGTTTTTTTTTGTTTTTGTTTTTTTTTATTTTATGCACCCTTCAGTCTTAACTGCAGTGTGGAGTTGGTAAGACAATTCCCTGTGATTGTGGTGTTTAAGGTGTTTTTTTACCACCAATTACAGAAGGCATTAACAATGACAGTCAATTCATAGTTGCAGTGTCATGATTTGTAGAATTCGTAAAGGGAAAATATTTTTGACGCGCATGATACAATATCTAAATAATTTAAAACAACGCTGTATCAAATCCAAGATTACACACTTATCACACGCTAATCTAACTAATCTACTTCTTTTAGCACTCAATATTGTAGTCAGATTGACACTGTTAAAGATGTCTAAAACATGCCCATCCATACAAAAAAATAAATTCACTACCGCTTCCATTTACAACAAACGTTTTCGTGGAAAGTGCAACGCCAGGAAAGGTGTCACTTGTCCTCGCGAAAATCGCCTGATCCAGGAAGAACATCAGCCTGGTTTATTTGATAACTTGAACTAAGCCAGGCTGTGGAATTCAGTATTACAGTGACGTACACATGAGCACTTGTATCACATGCGTTTTCCTAAAAAGTTTAAATCTTATATATAATCAGCACTGCAATATTTATAAGCACGACAGAAAATACATTAAAGTGCAACCTTTAGAACTTGTCGAAAAATCACCCGATCAATCTAAGAGACAATTCGTAAGATCTAGAAGGGAATTTGAACTCTCGTGGATAAAAAAAAACTTTAGACAGCTTAACAATTAGGGTTAAATGACAAAATCATTGGTCAGGGTAACATTTCTTCTCCGAAGTTACGCCATCGTCACATGGACGAAGAGTTAATTATAATATAAAAAAGCAAACATAAGAACCTCATTAATGTTGAAGATCTGTATACTGTTTTCAAAACAATGGGCGGCATACTTTGTTCACTAAACTTTGTTCTAACTCTGTTACACATCTTTATAAAATTTCTTTAGAATTTGATATAATGTCTGTTAAAAGTCCGCTCTACGAATGTTCTAACATTCTTGATGCTTTTTGCTTTCATCGTCTTTATCCCAGAATCGACAAACCCAGTGAACACATAAAACAATTTTTGAAAATTAAATATGTTAATAAAGTTATCGATTTGATAGATTTTGCAGGCATTTTCGGGACCCAGATGTTCAAAAACTTGTTCCAGTTTATTTAAATAATCAGGACATGCCTGTCATCTCCTCTACTAATAAAAACCTACTACAAGTATCTTCTATTACCTGTGATGCTAATTTCTGTCAAACATTGGCGTATTGAAATAGTGTAGTGCCCCCTGACAATATTATGGCTTTGACATTAAACACAATCTGGGCACATAGAAGCTATAATTAGTCGTCATATAAGCGGGAGGTTGATGCATCATTGAACCTGGTTTAACCCACCATTTTATTTATAAAATGCCCGTTCCAAGTCGGGAAAATGACGGCTTGCCAAAAATGTTCTGTGTCGGATTGTGTTTCCCTGATTCAGTCGAATGTTATACGGATTTTCCTTACTGGTCTCTTCCTTTGATCGATTCGGACTTTTGTTGTCACTTTTATTTCGAGAAGAACTACCGTAGTAGCTGTGACTATTCCACTTCACTTTATCGCCGTGACCCTTGCATACATATATTAACGGAGGATTTAAGCATATTGTAGATAAACTATAAAAAGGCCTCAATATCGCCCACCTTCGAAAATAAACTGGCAAGCTTGTTTTGCATTATTAAAGACTTCGTAACCAATTATTGTATAAGATGGTGCAAAATAGAAAGTGCAGACAAACACGTCCTTAATATTTTTAAAGATAAAATAGGAAAAAGAAGGGAAACGGGGAATGTGTCAAAGAAACAACGACCCAAAGGGGAGTAATAACAACTCAAAGCCACCATAAGATCTTCAAGCAGGTCGGAGTTGGCCCCTAAATAAGCATTACTAAAGTCACCAACAGAATAAATTTCTATAAACATAATTATTATGAGTCACCTCCTAAGATGTCTGTTAACAGAATTAAGTGAAACTGAAAGAACTTGGTGAAAAATATGAGTTTGGACCTGTCGACAAAGCTTCTTACAACGTTGCCATCATCTGAAAGAAAATACTATATCAATGTCCAACAAAACGAATTTGCCAAGTCAACCACTATTAAACGTACAAATTGTGACGAGAAAACGCTCACCAAACAACATTACAAAGATACAGAAACGCCCAAAGTTCCACCTAAAGATAAAACCTTACCTTCTATGTACTAGATGCTTAAACGTAACAAAAATCCCTACACACACCGCTTTATTTTGGCTTCAAGTAATAGTTATACCACAAATGTGTCCATCAGTTTACCTAGTGCACTTACTGCTTTACATTTAGATCATATTGGTTATTTGTTCTCTATCAGTTTTTAATATCTTTGAGTCAATGGTCTTCCAAACGCTTAGATTTTATCTGCACTGAAGAGACATAAGTTGTCGAAATGCGCATATATGCAGAAATTAAATTCAAAGTAACTTCGGTATTTAGTTACTTGTTACCACTGGGTCGATGCCTCCGCTGGTGGACTGTAACTCCCCGAGGGTATTCACTAGCCCACTAGTCAGTACTTCGGTGCTGACCCGAAAGCCGATTCTATTTGGAATCTTGCAATCTAATTTTTTGTAAATTTTGTTGAAACTAAGGAGTATCTCCTTCACGCAAAGCTCTATCCTTAGCTGATTTTGGCTTTACATTTAGATCATATTGGTTATTTGTTCTCTATCAGTTTTTAACATCTTTGAGTTAATGGTCTTTAGATTTTATCTTCACTGAAGAGACACAAGTTTTCGAATGTGCATATGCAGAAAATAAATTCACAGTAACTTCGGTATTTAGTTATTTGTATAACAGAGTTATTAATAAAACATTGTGAAAAAAACATATCAAAACTCTGGATTAATTTTGAGTGTTATACACAAATTACAATCTATAAAAAAAAAAAAACAGTTTTATCTATTGATAGATATGATTTTTCTACCCTTATACAATCTTTCCACATAATTTGATTAAATCTAAATTTGGGCAACTCATATAATAGTCTTTCAAATTTTCTGGTCTTCAATTCATTTGCTTCAATAAAAAGCAATGATTCTTCTCCAATATTACTTACAACAATTATTGCTCCTGGACATGTGATGATATGATTAAGGCACTGAATCTCTTGCTAGACAATATTCTTATTCGCTATGGCACCATTGTTAGCTCACCTGACCCGAAGGGTCAGTGTGAGCTTTTGCCATCACTTGGCGTCCGTCGTCCGTTAACTTTTCACATTTTCATCTTCTCCCCTGACACCACTGAAGCAAATTCAACCAAATTTTACAGGAATGATGTACTAATAGTCCTTTACAAAGATTGCTCATTTCGTTCCGATCCGACAAAAAACATGGCCGCAAGCGCAGAACTTAGGTTTAACATTGAACCCTATGGGAAAAATCACATTTTCCTCTTCTCCTCTGAAACCACTGAAGCAAATTCAACCAAACTTTACTGGAATGATGAACTATAGGTCCTTAACAAAAACTGCTCATTTCATTCCGATCCGACAAAAAACATGGGCGCCAGCGCACAACTTAGGTTTAACATTGGATCCTATGGGAAATATCACATTTTCATCTTCTCCTCTGAAACTATATACCAAAGCAAATTGAACCAGACTTTACAGGAATGATGTACTAAAGGTCCTTAACAACGACTGCTCATTTCATTCTGATCCGATAAAAAACATGGCCGCTAGCACGGAACATAATTTAACATTGGACCCTATGGGAAATATCACATTTTCATCTTCTTCTCTGAAACTACTGAAGCAAATGGAACCAAACTTTACAGAAATGATGTACTCAAGGTCCCTTACAAAGATTGCTCATTTCGTTCCCATCCGATTGAAAAACATGGCCGCCAGCATGGAACCTAGTTTAACATTGGACCCTACGGAAAAATCACATTTTCATCTTGTCCTCTGAAACCGCCCTAGCAAATTTGACAAAACTTTACAGGAATGATGTACTAAAGGTCCTTAAAAAGATTGCTTATTTCATTCGGATCTGACAAAAAACATGGCCGCCAGCACGGAACATAGTTTAACATTGGACCCTTTGGGAAAATCACATTTTCATCTTCTCCTCTGAAGCTACGGAAGCAAACTCAACCAAACTTTACAGGAATGATGTACTAAAGGTCCTTAACAAAGATTGCACATTTTGTTCCAATCAGATAAAAAACGTGGCCGCCAGCACGTAACATAGTTTAACATTGGACCCTATGGGTAAATCACATTTTCAGCTTCTCCTCTGAAACCACTAAAGAAAATTCAACCAAACTTTACAGGAATGATGTACTGAAGGTACTTTACAAAATTGCTCATTTCATTAAGATCAGATAAAAAAAAATGGCCACCAGTGCAGAACATAGTTTAACATTAGCCCGTTATTAGAATACCATCCTTTTCATCATCTGCTCTGAAACTAGTCAAGCAAATTTAACTAAACATATAGAAGGTTACTCATTTAAATAGGATCAGAAAAAAACACAGGTGCCAATGTAGAACATAGCTAAACATTAGACCACATTGGTAATAAACATCATTTTTGGACATGCTTGGCATAGAAGCATTTTGTCAGGTGAGCGATACAGGCTCAGTCTCTGAGCCTCTAGTTTTTTTATCAGGTCACTGGAATCCCCATGGGTGCCAATTCTGCACCTCTCATTGCAGATCTTTTTCTGTTCTTTTACGAACGAGACTTCATCAAAAAACTGAACTGTGCCAAACAGTGATAAACTTATTTTTATTTTCAATGGGAATAGCAGGTACATTAGAATATCCTTACTATTGACAATCCCCAATTCCATGTTGTTCATCTTTGTGTGTGTTTTTCTTTTTCCTTTTCTGTGCCGTACTCATGCTATGTCTCTGTTTCTTTGTTGTTTCCGATGTTGCCATTGTCCTTGTATTATTCGTTTTGGATTTTACGGTTCAGTTCTCACTAGGTCGACATCATTTACTCAAACAACTGAAACTTACTAAAGCAAACAATTATCCTAAATACTGCCCCTTTCAGGATCTAAGCATCATCATTAACTCTCGTAAAATAAAAACTAAAATTTATGATAAAAGGATCATTTTGATTTCAATTTCCCTTTCTTTACGTTCCCCTACCTCCATCCTACGGGGTGTATATCTTTCAGATTGTACGATTCGCTCGCCTTTGTTCTACCCTTGACGATTTTATAGAGCGTAACCTACCTCACACCTCCAAACTTTTGCAACAAGGTTACAGATTTCATAAATTATTAAATACTTTTTAAGAAGTTTTACAGAAGGTATGAACATTTTATATCTTGATATGACGTAACTCGCAAACATTTCTCATCCTCGATATTATGGTAATGTAGTTAAAAATGTCAGGAACTGATAAAAAAATCCAACAAAACTGGGACGTAACTTAACATTCTTTACGTAATAGTGGGTATCGACGGCATATTCTAAACAAATCCGTTAAATTGCCTTAAGATTCCACTGACCTGAAGACTTAACAGATATACTGGACTCCAACTTATATGGCTGATGTCTACTTAAATACAAGACGACTCTTTACCAAACCCTTTTGGGATTTTTTAGTTTGATTTTTGTCGAGCCTTCGACGATAGTTGAAAAAAGCGAGACTTAGGTATGGTGATTCCGGCGGCGGCGTCTACAATTGTTTTAGTTTTTTTCTTGGGTGTGTTCCTGTTTAAAATTAACCACCTGTGCTAGCCTATTGATATTTGGTATGCAGTTGCATTAGCATCAGTACAGCTCAGTTTCAGTGTCTATGCCCCCGCAGTCATGCTCCATTGACTTTTATACACGTTTCTACCCCTCTATCATGCTTGAACAATCATATAAATATTTTAGCAAGCAGGTAGTACACAAAAATTAAGACCTTCATTTTGTTATGATGGCTGCTGCTGAAGATCAATGTGCAGATTCATGCGATACATGGGTAAGGCGAGACATTCTGTTTCAACAGTTTATTCTTCCGTAGTGCAACAGTGTTTTACCAGTAGAGTAGGTTCCCAGGGCTAGCCGGCAGTTTAGCGGCGAGCACTGGTTGACCCATCTTTCCTTCCCAAGATAGCGGTCAAAATTTTCTAAAATTTATATATTGCAAGTTTTCAAATAAAATCGGTTTTCGGGCCAGCACCGAAGTACTAGCTTATTATGATAATAGAGTGAAACATTATCAATAGATCGAAAGGTGAAATTAAAGAACTTAGTTTCTATCTTAAGTTGATACATTGACTTCTTTGATACAATGTGGTTGCTCATAAACAGGCTACTTAAACAAAGGTATGCTACCCAAAATTTGATGTCACCACTCCAGAACTTTTGCGGTCGACATCACCATCTTGTGTACCGTATGGGATACCTGTTTCCCAGATGACAACATACCTTTTCCTGTAAAAGCTTAATTGTTATTCCAGTTATTACTGGATTTTAAATGTTCAACACGACCGTTTCTTTTAAAAGAAGCAGGAGGTACTTTCTCTACCAGTGCACCTAATCACATCAGTGGTTTTTTTTATTGGGTCCGTGTTGTTCATCTTTGTATGTTTTTGTATCTTCATTGACTTACTATGCCGTACTCATGTTATGTTATTCTTAACTCGGCCAGATCATTATCAGGTAGTAGCAACAATGAATCATGAAACTTATGAAGGTAAAATTACTGAAATAAACAGCATTTATTTAAAATTACTTATCGAGAGTGGTATATATTGTTTCTACTTGGACTTAGGCACGTTTCAACTACTGTTGTCTCACACCTGAAATGTAATGAGATTTAACTGGAATATAATTTATTCACCAACCCAGTAGCCAGTATTTTGGTGCTGGCCCGAAAACCGATTTTATTCGAAAACTTGCAATATCTAAATTTAAGAAAATTTTGTTAAAACATAAGGAGTATCTCGCTCTTGCTAAGCTCTGTCCTTAGCTAATTTTGACTTGCCTTTTTAGATTCTGGTTTTATGTTCTCTATCAGCTTTTACATATTTCGGTTTATGGATTTCCACATGTGATTTGATCTGCACTGAAGAGAGACATAAGTTGTCGAAATGCAGTACTTCGGTGCTTGCCCGAAAACCGATTTTATTCGAAAACTTGCAATATCTAAATTTATGAAAATGTTGTTAAAAATGTAGGAGTATCTCCCTCTCGGAAATCTCGTTCCTTAGTTTATTTTGGCTTGCCTTTTTAGATCCTATTGGTATTTTGTTCTCTATCAGGCTTTACACATATTTCGGATTATGAATTTCCACATGTGATTTGATCTGTACTGAAGAGACCTAAGTTGTCAAAATGCACATATGCAGAAACTAAATTCACGGTAACTTCGGTATTTTGTTATTTAGACCATTGATTTAATTTTTTTGTAATGAGACGACTTAGACCCACGGGTCAGATACACATACTACAAATAAGAGTTATCCTTTTTTCATCTTTTTTTTTCTTTTTTTTTGGGCGGAATTTTTATTGGTTTATTTTTATATACATGTACTTGACAATAGTTTGAACTTTTTCTAATTGTTAAAAAACGACGATTCCGCGTTTATACATCTATAAAATAGACTTATGATGAAGAACAACAATAAAAAGTGTTCCATTGCTTGGTTCTACCATGTATTTGTAGAAACTTTGTCTTGTGTGCATTTACTCCATATCCTTTCATTGTTTATTAACAATTACCACTAAAATAGTGTTATCTCTAATTTTACGTCAAGTAGTACTGTATTTTATTAAATAACTTAATTTTGAAAACCAGTATTGAAGTCTTTCACTAAAATTCAGGCATATTTATATATTCCGCAAATTTTTTCTCATACTTAATCATATTTAGTAGCCATGGTCCATATTTTTCCACCACATGGTCTTTGCCTTCCTCATATTGCGACATAAAGTTGACTCCAATATCACCGTCGTAAGATGGTTCGAAAAAGAAGGGCACAGAATATCGATCCACACCAATATCCAACACGCGATGGCGGGTGGCTTTCACTCGTCCTCCCATCATTCGTGAGAAAGTATCACCAATATTCATTACAAAACTTTTTGGTCTAGGCTCAATTGCAACCCAGTTTCCGTCTGGAAATAACACTTCCAATCCCTTATAGTTAAAGGTGGACAATAATGTAAGAAATGCTGTATCCGTATGATCAGGTGTTATAATATATTTCCCATCATCAATGATGGCGTCCTCTGGAGGTCTCTCATCCCATGGTGGATAATGAATAATTCGAAACGTTGAACAAGGTCTGTCTGTAAATATTGGTTCAAATGCATGTTCATCTATTCCTAAACCAACAGCTGTTAACCTGAGTATTTCTAAAGCTGTATCATGCAAAGTATCATATGCTTTTGTCAAGAATGCTTTGAAGGGAAACTTTCCATCCTCCTCCGGCCAGACAGATTTTTCATAAAACCAGTTTCCAGGAGATACCGTTGGGTCCTTTGAATCAATATCGCGCCCGAACTCAAATCCCTCCTTCCTACTTGATTTTTTGCCAATTATTGGAAAATATCCCCTGTAAAGATTAGAATTTTTGGAATTCCACAAGTTTTTCATTACTTTTTCTTTTTCTTCATATGGCAAGCTAAAAAACCATTGACAACATTCATAGAGCTGATCAAAATCTAAACCATCTACGTTATCAATAAACAAAAATCCAATATTTTGAAGTCCATCAAGAACTGTTTTTGCAACTTCTGTCCGATTACATTTCGCTTTTGACATATCAACAATTGGTAATTGGTATTTTTGGGAAGCCATAACTGTGGCACTTTCTGCAAAGATAATAAAAGATAGCAAGTATTTCTTTTTTATTTCTCTAACACTAACCAAAATTAAAGTTTGCATGCACATTACATAATTCATAAGTGCTCTATGCCATATATTAATGTAATTAATGTAACTTTTCAAACTTCTTTGGAAGAGTATTGAACAATATTATTATTAGAATAGTGAATGATACAAAAATGAAATTATGAATGCTAATAACAAAGAATTCAGCCATATTGAATGATTTTAATTTAGCAGCCTGTTGTATCTTATATATGATGCAGCTTTATAGTCAGTAGAACAAGATTATAAAGGTGATTGCCGCTTCTCCCGAAAAGCGTCTTTAAATTTGGACTTCCTGTTGGATCGTAAAGTTTCGGGTTAGCTCGTAAATGGTGCTATGCTAGTATGACGCTCGTGTATGCGTCTATGATACACGGTTGAATCCAAGTCAACTCGGTCCCCCTCCAGCTTGCACCATTTATAATTTACATCAAACTCGCCTCATCAGGGTCTGGTCATATCGCCCAATCAATGTGCTGAAAACCGGATATTCGCAAATAAAGTGTGCGACATTAATATATGTCCAACTGCTAATTGTTACGGAACATTCTTCCATCGGATTTAATATTTTCGTATTTGTTCCCAACAGTGCAACCATATCTCTAACCTTAACCGTATCTATAACTAAGCCTATACATAACCCCTTACCCATACACATAACCTCAACTATAAATCTAACAAAAGAAACCAAAGTAATTACTAAAAAAAACCGTTATTTCAACTTCTAAAAAAAACAGTTTAACACAACACACCTGCTGTAAATTTTTCAAATAAACATTGAATTTGTATTTTATATGATGAAACGAGTTCACGGAATGTGAATCTATTGTGGGGCGAGTTTGTATTTAAAAGTCTTAATTCAGTTATCGATTGTGGCGAGTTGGTAGAAACTGGGGGCGACTCGGACAAGTATCTAGAATTTATTATTAGTGAAAGTATAGGGTTTACAATATCATTACGGCAATTCTTTGCACAAGGGAGAGATACTATTCCAAATCATATATATAAACAACTGTCTGTAATATTTGCCCTACAAAAAGATATGGATATTGGGAACTCCTATACGAAATTATAGACCATGCTTTTATTAAAGGAAAATAATTAAATGCTGAAAAGCGGCAAGCTTTTCTTGTGCAGATATTAAACAAAAGACGAGTATACAAAATAGGAACACAATTAAGATATAACACCTTGAACCGCTGGCATTTTCAAGTGTTATAGAAGGGGAAATGTATATATATAATTTGCTCTGTCAAGAATCGTTACAATATCGATGGAATACGTGGCGAGTTTTCGTGTGAAAATGACCGAAAAATGCCTGACTTCAGTTGCAAAATAGAATGTTTTACGAAAGGATATGGAGTAAATGAACATGAGACCCTAACACATAAGTTTACTCCAACTGCAATAATTTTGATGAGCTGTATGGCCATTTCGGAAATTAATTCCTCATTAATTCATGGTCCTATATTGAGAATCTTTGCTGGTTTCCGTTGACATGAAGACGTGATAATTGATTCATTGATATTTGGCTATTCTTTACAAAATAACACGGTTATATGTATATCCTGCCAATATGTCACTTCTAAAAATGACACTAAGTTTTACTGCGTTAAACGTAAAAAGGGACAGAAAAAATGTATACTTTTCCACTTTTATCTCTCCATTATGTACATAGGCAGCCTGTGTCTTGACAGCTACTAGTATATGGAATTATAAAGAAAGGATACCAGTAAACACATACACTCATCAAAGGAAACTGCACTAGTAAAGCAAGTGAGAACCAAACCGTCAGTCTTAAACGAACAATCCACGGACAATGGCGTCATAGGAAAAACAAAGAAAGAAAGACATAGGAGTACGGCAAAGAAAAGAAAAATGAAGACACACACTCATACAATCAAAGGTGAACAACACGGACCAAATAAAAACAATGGGCGAGATCAGGTGTACTCGCAGAGTAAGCATTTGAAAGTAAAAAGAAAGGCGGAAATAACGACCATGATTTAGATAATAATAATCTCAATTTGCAGATGTTTATATCAGTGACAAATGCAAAATATTTACTCTCAATGTCTCTGTGTACTCTTTAAGACTTTACATGTACATAGATTTAGATATTGGTCAGTGTTTTCCTGTTAAGGCTTTTGCATTCTATATTTTATTCCGATATTAGCCGAAGTTTTTACCTGACCTTGTATTATTAGGATATAAATTTACCTATACTCCTATTGAACATGGTTGGTTGTAACGACGACAATAGAATAACCCATTAATTAAAGAAACGAAAGTTTATCATTCAAATGCAGAGAAATTTAAAAAAAAAGCGAGGACAAAAGCCATATGAACTCCCTCCCAAAAAAATACACAAAAACAAAAACAAAACAAAAACAAAAATAAAAATAAAAAAACACACACAAAAAAAACAAGAAAACAAAACAAAAAGCAAACAAAAGTAAATACGCAGTAAAAAATAAAATATTACATTCAAAAGTAGAAAGGTATGCTGAACGTCTGTTTTATCAGGAGAGAAAAAAGAAAAAATAAATTTTACATATTCGTTCTTGCCCAGAAAATTACTTGCCCGATCCGATCAGATCATTACATATCTCTCTTCTGTATGATTTTTATTGTTACCATTTGAATGTAGAATCGTTACCTCTAAATCTCTTCCGATTGCTTTCTCCGTGTTTTTTCTTAACCCAATTTTCAATGAGAAACACATAAAAAATTTTCTTTTCTAAACTGCTTGTGTTTCACAGCCTGATTTTCACATCTATAATTGCATTATTTACGACTTACTTTTATGGTGATACAAGAAGCATGATACAATATCGTATTGAACTTCCCAGTATATGCAAAATTGTTAAATATGGAATACATTTTGATCTATCATGACACATGCATATAAATACTTGAAGATATTGAGAAGTTTATATATGAAGTGCATTCTATTTCTTAAACTGAACATGTAGTTTTAAAATAAATTTCAAGAATAATGTAAACCGAATATCTCTGACCAAATACGTACTTTTTAATATTCAAATTCAAACCTTTAAAATTGTCCGTATACATAAAACATGTTACCTACATGAAGATTGTCAAGTTTGGACACACTAATCCCCAAAACAAACACAATAAATTCAACTCAGGACCCATGATGATAAATACTTGATAAGTTATCAAATTCAAATGAAATGTAACAAGATTAATTAATCAATTGTTCGAATTCCGACATAATTCCGACAGTTGACTCGATGAGTGCCATCAGGTTGTTTTCTTCGGTTGGCCTTTTTATCGGACAACGACTGACAACAGTTATTGTACCACAATACCCCAGGCAAAGCTATGGCCTACCAGATTAAGTAGAAGCCACTTTCCCTGCATGAGTGAACACATTGTTTTAAAAATCTTGAATCCAAATTTGTTGTCTCTTTAAAAATGATGTCATATGTTTGACTAGAACTCGCAACCCTTCGTTTTGCTATTTTAGAGATGGTTTACCAACCACCTTACCAACTACGCCACGTCCGCCATGTATACTTTTCGATAAATAAATACAGATTTATACATGGGCATTTCCATATTGGCCTGGTTATCATCCCGAGACACCCATACTACTCCAGGTGTAGATAGAACTGTCTCAGAGATTTGATATTTAAATTTGCCTTTACTCCAAGAAGGAAGAAAGAGTTTACTTGAATACATGCATTTTAGCAAAACGATCACAATAACGACATGAAAAGGAAAGACACTTACATTGTATTGTCTCACATTAAGTGTAAATCCCTGTATTCAAGATTACTTATTTAAAATCTATGCACCATCACATCTGTAAACATACAATTATCTATAATTATAATAATAAGCATCTATAATTGTGCTCAACAGAGAGGATGGGTAGGAGTAGGTCTGATCCTAAAACCCAGAGAAAAAAACTATAATTACTGAATTATGAAGACAATATTTTTTTTAATTACGATTTCCGAAAATGTGTCATGTAGATCAATTGATCTAGGCAGCAACAATCCCGTTCTAAAAAAATTATAATGCGAAACTATTGCTGCTAGTTCCCTTTATTCTTCAAGGTACATTTCAAGCCCCTGTGAGATTTAACATATGAAGGCATGTAACAAAAGACGTTTTAAATTCTACACAAATGTATACTTTAAACATTGTAGTTGTGTCTTCAGACAAAGCTTTTAATAACATCTTTTTTATGCAAAGCAGAAATATTTCAACCGCTCCATTAAAGAACCAGGCATTATAATGCTACATAAATAGAATTTCATTTGAAAAAAATGAAACTCTCTTCAATCACAGGCCATTTATGTTCTTGTTGAATATTCTAACTAAAAACAGGAATCAAGACCTGCCCTACCTGTATTGGATACTGAAGTACACAAAAATGCATACAAGGAAAGAAACTTCACTGGATCTTAAAACGACCCAAAACAAAGCATCTAGGGGACACCGTACAGTCTTCAACACAGCGAGGAACCTCCACGTGGGAACCTCACATATGATATACTTAACTGTACTGACGTGCATAATCACTTACAAAAGATTCATCTCACTTGTAATCTGCTGATCTTTTTACAATTACGGAACCATACATGTGCATTATACTTGAAAATTCATTTTTTCAAACACGGGAATTCCTGCCTGGCCTCCTTTGTCTGTCCCGTGGTTTAGGTCAATTTTTACGGTGTTTCACGCTATTTTGTTTTGATTCCTTCCCACGAATAGCAGTATTAATGTGTAATAAGCAAATTTCCAGTATATATTTATTTAACAAACTATCAAATAATAAACTTACCTCTTCCGTCTAACATTAAATATCACATAACTTTCCGGTTTATAAACTATGTATTATTGTAAATCATTAGACCAATAAGTAAAACTGCATATATTTTAAAATTTGTTGTTATATTTTAGATAGGTTGGATTATCTCAAGTTTTCTCCCTCCACACACAATATGTAGTTTTCAGTTTTTCTTTCTGCTTTAAGCGTATCGACATTTTGTTTTGATTCCCTTCAAAAGTGTTAATAATGAGATGTTCAAATACATAAACTCGTAGTGTAACAAATAGAAATAAGAAGGGAAACGGGGAATGTGTCAAAGAGACAACAACCCAAAGGGGAGTAATAACAACTCAAAGCCACCATAAGATCTTCAATGAACGGTGAGAAAACCCCACACCCAACGGTAAGTCGGAGTCGGCCCCTGAATAAAGAGTACTCAAGTTCAGCGAAATAAACATCATCCTAGACTCCTATAGACATAAAGTAAACTAACTAGAAAAAAGACGAGACACACAAAGGCTTAATAAATTTCCTAACTTAGGACAGGCGAAAACCTGCTGCGGCGGGGTTAAACTACTGACATACGTTTGTTGCTTTTTATAGTCCATTGTTTATGACTTTACCGGTCTACTAGCTCCTATTGTGTAACCAATTTAGCAAATCTAGTAACCTGTTCCTGTTATTTTTTTTACCTACAGGTATTGCTAACAAAAGCAATCCTCCAAAAACTTTTTCCAATATATGTTGTAGTAGAGAAATACCTGTAGGTAAAAAAAAATAACAGGAACAGGTTACTCAAATTACTAGATTGGTTAAACAATAGGAACTAGTATACGGGTAAGGTCATACATAATGGACAATAAATTACTACCCCTTTTATCAACTGCCATCCAAAGGTCACAGTTTTTGCGTTTGCGACATATTGGCGGTGAAAACAAGGATTTCAGAGTCCAGTGTATTAAACTTAATTCTTTTTTATTCGAAGAGGGTGTTTAAGCAAGGCAGTGGCTCAATCTTTGATCCAAGTTTTTCTAGCAAACCGTTACGAAAGTGAGAAATAGCTGCGATCGATCCCGCTGGCTAAATCATACCATCCTCACAATGTATATGCACCAGTCAAAAATGTCTTAATTCGATTTAATTCGATATTTCTAATGGGTTAGTATATGTCGACCGTATTACATAATTCACTTTCTGTGCCAATTTTCATAAGAAGGGGTCATAAACAATTTTAAATACCGTTTTATATTTGATTTTGATTTAGCTCAAATTTTGTCGTATCATGGTCGTTTTACCTAGAGTTATATTTTTATATTTCATAGCCACCTCTCGCACATTTATTTTGCTAAAGAGTGCTACCTCGAGCCGTCGTCCCTGTAATAACAAAAGCACTAGACACTACAAGCAACCTTGCTGTTTGTTGTGGGCTCAACCAAAAATAGTTTTACGTGTACAACAGTCAACATTTTATACGCTATACGAATGTATGATGCAAAGACTGCAAAGTGTTCCATGTTGTTGAGACTTATCCAAGATTGATGGTTTTGTAGAGAATACACAGAGGGTCACCAATGGTTTTGTAGAGAATACACAGAGGGTCACCAATGGTTTTGTAGAGAATACACAGAGGGTCGCCAATGGAAAAGATTGCCAATTGGAGAACAATGACAACATACCATGGACAGCTGGCTGGACGTGCAAGTTTATTTCCTGTTACAAACATCATCAATCATGACCAAAAAATAATTCACTTTCGTGTAACTTTCCCTCCAATTGGAATGAATTAAAAAAACGTCCCTATCATGATTACCATCTCTCTTTTATATTCAAAATTTGTCAATTTTTGATAAAGTTCCAGAACCAAAAGAATTGTTCAACTTGGAAACCCACGTTTCTTTGGTACTTGTATTTCCATGTGGGTAGATATCCCCTTATTTTCTGTTTTCTATGTGTTTTGTCTGCTTTGAATTTGCTCAAGATTAGAAGGGTATTTTGCTTATATCTCAGTTATTGTCCCTTTTAACATCTCTTTTGTGATTATTTAATGATACATTTATTATTTGAGTTCTATTTCTGTTTGAAGCTAAAAATAACCATTTTATTGCATGTAAAATTTTGAAAAAAGCTACATGAAGCAGCAAAGTAATCATCCAATAGATTAAACTAAAAACTTCCAAAATATTGAATACTGATGTTTACGACCAAAGAAAAAAATGCTTAATTAATTGAATGACATTTCCATAGCATTGGAAAAAAACACCATAAGAAAGCCAAGATTAATGATGAGAATATCTACAAATTGAGGCAATAAAGACATGAGTCCGAAAAATGAACCCCGTGCTTGAGGTGTCTGCTCTATATATTTTGTCAGTTATTGTGTACTTGTTCTTATGAGAATTTCTCATATGAATGCACTATCAAAATTCAATATTTGGCTTTCTTGTTTTGTAAAAAAATTCTGGCCATCTGTATATAATTGCCCACATCCCCCCGATTTAACTTGCCATGTTTTCTTACAATTATCTCGATGAGTGCCCTGTGATCGTTTAGATGCTGTATTGTCTATTGGCCCCCTTGTCTGGCAACTGATGACAGTGTTTGTAAGAGTAATTTGCCCGATATATTATGCATGTTTGACGACCCTGCATCCATGACAAAATGGATACATGGATGTAGCATTGCTCAACATTAAGCGACTGAATTCTGCTCAAACCGGTGCTAGGTGCCGTCTTGAACTTACTATGATGTAGGCGTGTTTGCTTTTTGTTGAAGGCCTCATGGTGACTAAAAGATGAAGAACAACAATGATTGATTGTTGCTTAATTCCAACGTTAGCAATATTTTAGCTATGTCGTGGCGTTAACTGAAATGATAAAATCATATCATAGACAATTTAAGACAAATTAATCAAATTTGATGAAATTTAAAAATTGGATAATATACTTATAATATAAGGTACAAATTGACAGTTTTTAAAAATGGAATAATTTTGTCGCCAGCGACGTTTGTAAAATTAATTCTTTAAGGGAATCAGCTGTATAAAATGTGCGACGTGTCAAGTAAAGCATGTTGTATTGTGTAAGCACAATTACACGGAATACACTTTGGTCGATCTTCACTTTATGAGTTGTTCGTGTATGCCGTATTCGACACCTTGTCAAAACAACTTACTCCTTCCGATTTTTTCCAGAGGAACTAACGAGTTTACCAACGTCTGATTGTATTCCGTGCAATTTATTATTTATTTGCAAGTCCATCTGTCTTGCAATATCTTTTGGATGTATTTATTTATTAAAGGCTTCATTCCAGCGTAATGCACTGGACAATCCACCACTTCATCATCTAATGCATCCTTTGCCTCCTGGTCAACACCTGTGTTTCAATAGATTCCTACATGACTTTGGATCCTAATATAAATGACTTCTTTGCCTATAGCAACAAGAGTCTTATAGAACTCAACGACCTAAAGAATAATGGGTCTTTTATGTTTCGACTTTCGATTGAGAGAGAATCAGAAGAAATCAAGAACTTCTTTTTTTCGCGATGAAGCTACAAATTTGAGTGCTAAATAAATAGCGTAACCTACAGCAGTAAATATGGAAGTCTGAGATTGCTGCTCGGTCTCCGAAGACAACTGCAGAGGCAACCCTGTCTCCATCCGGAGATCCATCTGTGTATATTGGTAAGTATTCGGGGTGTTCAGATTTAATTCTTGCAAACTCCTGCTGGATAACCAGAAGACCAGTATCAGACTTTTTATCCCCGCACTTTTCTGAATAAAATGCGGGGATATTGTTTTGGTCCCGTCCGTCCGTCCTTCCGTCTGTCCGTCCGTCTGTCTGTCTGTCCGTTAGATGGACCTCTTCAGTGGAACTCCTTCCTCATTTTTGGATTCATGGATTTAATTTTGTTATAGAATTGTTGCATATAGTCTGCAGATGCGCAATAAGCTTTCGGATTTTTGATATTGGTCTTGTTGCAAACAAGAGGCCATGATGTTAATCTTGACCCATGTGGAACTCCCCCTACGTTTTTGGATTTATGGATTTAATTTTGTCATAGAAATGTACAGTTAGCTTTTGAATTTTTGATATTGGTCATGGTACAAAGAAGAGGCCCCAAGATGTCGATTTTGACACATGTGAGCTTGTTAGTGGAACTCTGTTTTCTGTGTCAAACTGGGAATGCGTGGATGGCCATTCATTTCTGATGGCACCACTTCTAGTTATATTTGTTAAGTTCAAAATTAAAAGCTGGTTTTAGGTTCAGACAAGGAGGCTTTTTTGGAGTTTCTATTGATGATATTTCATCCAAATTTATATTGACTGATTCCAAGTGTGGTTTGATACGAAGCCCAAAAGACTGAATAACGTTTGGTCGTTTGTGATAGTCAGCTTCGTTGAGGGGTCAGAAAACACAGTTCTGAGCAGGATTAGAAGGGTATGCTTTTAGTTTAGTAGCGTATTGTAATCCAAGTTTGACACGTTTTTATCCTAAAGATTGTTCATTAACTGCAACATACAGACTTTCCAACGGAGTTCTGAATGCACCCAATCCAATGAAAGACGTAACCGTTGATGATGAATTGTATTTAATAATTGATGTATGATTTACGGACATAGCCGTAAACGGTATATCCATAATCTAATTTTGATCGAATCATCGATCGATATAAACAGGGCTGTCCGTACCCCAGTCCGTACTCGACACAACTTTTAAAATATTTAATGCCTTTATGCATTAGCATTTTGATATGGGGAAGAAAGGACAGTTTGCTGTTGAAGATTAAACCAAGGATGCTGCTGATGAGAGGTTACTCCTCGAAACACGTTTACAGCACAACGAAATTTACTGTTTTTATGCAACTTTGGTATAATTATTTTTTTTATAATTTGAACCATTGGGCCGATACCACTGCTGGTTGACCAAAGGTCCTCGAGGGTATTCACCAGCCCAATATGCAGACTTGTCTGACATGAAAACTTACCTTGCGTGCTTTAGAAATTTACTGTTTTTATTAAAATTCTAACTACTTAAAAATACTAAGGCTTCATTCCGTGCATGGCACTCGGTAGATGTCTTTGATACTGGATTTGGCTTCCTATTTCGAAAGTTTTGGAAATGAGTACTTCTTTCTGTACTACTTTTGGATTATGGCTTTCCATATTATTTGATTTTAATGCTGCTGATGAGAGGTTACTCCTTGAAACACGTGTACAGCATAACGAAATTTACTGTTTTTATGGAACTTCGGTATTTTTTGTGTATTAAACCAAGGAACTTGGCCTCTTTTACAATAGTGATATGGTTATTGTACAACTTTAGCTCTCGATCTGCGTGCAATTTCCGTTTACAAGAGAAATGCATTCCAACTGTTTTAGAGCTTGAGAACATAAAACAATTTTCCTCGCCTCATTTTTCAATTCTGTTTAAACAGAGCTGTTCTTGTCTTTCTATATTAATTGTGTTGACCACTATAACAAACTAGAAAAACTGTGAGAAAAGGTCACCAATAAATACTCCCTGCACCCCCATTTGATACCAGAAATTAAAAATCAATCAATACAAATTCTGAAATAGGAGACTCACATCTACATCATGTCATAAAGACTGTATTAAAGTTTCATGAAAATCTAATCAGTGGTTCAGAAGGAGTAGCGGATAAGAAATGGGCACCCTCTTGTAATGTAATGGTTAAGTCGATGTTTTGCTATGGGAAACCCAAAATTGATCAAATCAAAATCTGAAATAGGAGGTGCACACCTACATTATGTCATAAAGACTGTCTTAAAGTTTCATGAAAATCTATTCAGTGGTTACGGAGGAGTAGCGGGTAAGAGATGGGTACCCACTTTAATGTAATGGCCAAGTCCATGTTTTGCTATGAAAAACCCCAAAAATCAATCAAATCAAATTCTGAAATAGGAGGTGCACATCTACATTATGTCATAAAGACTGTTCAAGTTTCATAAAAAATCTATTCAGTGGTTACGGAAAAGTAGCGGATGAGAGATGGGTACCCACTTGTAACGTAATAGATTAGTCGATGTTTTGCTATGGGAAACCCCAAAAAGCAATCAAATAAAATTCTGAAATAGGAGGCGCACGTCTACATCATGTCATAAAAACTGTGTTAAAGTTTAATGAAAATCTATTCAGTGGTTATGGAGGAGTAGCGGATAAGAGATGGGTACCCACTTGTAGAGTAATGGCTCAGTACATGTTTTGCTATGGGAAACCCCAAAAATCAATCAAATCAAATTCTGAAATAGGAGGTATGTCATAAAGACTGTGTTAAAGTTTCATGAAAATTTATTCAGTGGTTCAGGAGGAGTAGCGGATAAGAAATGGGCACCCACTTGTAATGTAATGGCTAAGTCCATGTTTTGCTATGGGAAACCCCAAAAATTGATCAAATCAAAATCTGAAATAGGAGGTGCACACCTACATTATGTCATAAAGACTGTCTTAAAGTTTCATGAAAATCTATTCAGTGGTTACGGAGTAGTAGCGGATAAGAGATGGGTACCCACTTGTAACGTAATGGCTCAGTCCATATTTTGCTATGAGAAACCCCCAAAATTAATAAAATCAAATTCTGAAATAGGAGGTGCACATCTACATTATAGCACAAAGACTGTGTTCAAGTTTCATAAAAATCAGTGGTTACGGGAAAGTAGCGGATAAGAGATGGGTACCCACTTGTAACGTAATAGATTAGTCGATGTTTTGCTATGGGAAACCCCCAAAAGCAATCAAATCAAATTCTGAAATAGGAGGTGCACATCTACATCATGTCATAAAGACTGTGTTCAAGTTTCATGAAAATCTATTGTTCAGGAGTAGTAGCGAATAAGAGATCGGTACCCACTTGTAACGCAATGGCTAAGTCCATGCTTTGCTATGGGAAACCCCAACTAGAGGCTCACATGAGCCTGTATCGCTCACCTGGTGACTGGTTTTATTCATTGTCACCAATAGACCACCCATTCCTACTATAAATCAGTTCAGCAGATGTTACATTTTCATTCTTGGATGAGGTAAAAACTAAAAATCACAAACTTTGGAAGGGATCACCCAAAGACAATTGTAACCAAGTTTGGTTCCGATTGGCTCAGTAGGTTCAGAGGAGAAGACATTTGAATGCATTTCCCGTAGAGTCCCTATGTTAAACTATGTTCCACGCTGGTGGCCATCTGAACGTAAACATCACAAACTTTAAAGGGGACCACCCAAGGACTATTGTGACCAAGTTTGGTTCAATTTGGCTTGGTAGTTTCAGAGGAGAAGATCTTTAGATGCATTTCCCATAGGGTCCCTATGTCAAACTATGTTCCCTGCTGGCGGACATCTTGAATGAGGTATGAACATAAAAATCACAAACTTTGAAGGAAAACATCTAAAGACTATTGTAACCAAGTTTGGTTCCAATTGGCTCCATGAGTTCAGAGGAGAAGACATTTGAATGCATTTCCCATAGGGTCCCTATGTTAAACTGTGCTCCACGCTGGCAGCCATCTTGGATGAGGTATAAACGTAAAAATCACAAAATTTAAAGGGGACCATCCAAGGACTACTGTGACAAAATTTGGTCCCCATTGGCTCAGTGGTTTCAGAGGAGAAGATCCTTGAATGCATTTCCAATGGGGTCCTATGTTAAACTATCTTCCCCCGCTGGCGTCCATCTTGGATGAGATGGGAACCTGCAGGACATATGTAGAAATTGTAGTTCTGGAAAACCTCAACACTTTTGCAATTCATATTTAGCCTTCATCTCAAACATTTTTGAAATAAAAGTAAAAACGTTAAAAAATTGTGAAAATTCAAAGAAAAAGCGGCAATAACTCCTATGTGGGTTGTCAGATTTTCTTCAAAATTGCAGGACATGTAGATCTTACTATGCTGACCATATTTGTTATACAAACTTCACTTCTATCTTGTACCATTTTCAATATGTAAGACTAAAAGTAACGAAACACTAAAAATTTTACGGAAAAGGGGCAATAACTCCAAGACCGGTAAACGGATATTCTCCAAAACTGCATGGCAGGTAGATTTCATCATGCTGATTATTTTACCTCATGTAAGAATTTTGATATCTGTGATGGTTTTCGAGTAATTTGCAAAAAACGGCAATTTACCCCTATGTTCTAGTTTTAGTAACAGTGGCCATGTTATTAGGTCTACGGACATGAAAATCACAAACTTGAAAGAGCATACCCTGGTGATGATTAAGGCCAATGTTGGTTAGTATTGGCCAAGTGGTTTCAGAGGAGAAGATCTTTGAATAAAAGTTAACGGACGGACGGACGGACGCCGAGTGATTGCAAAAGCTAAAAATCGATCAAATCAAATTCTGAAATAGAAGGTGCAATCTATATATATCATAAAGACTGTGTTCAAGTTTCATGAAAATCTATTCAATGGTTCAGGAGTAGTAGTGGATAAGAGATGTGTACCCTCAGGTTAACGGACGGAAGGAAAGTTTCATGAAAATCTGTTCACTGGTTCAGGAGGAGTAGCGGATAAGAGATGGGTACCCTCGGGTGTAACGGACGGGCGGACGGAAAGACGAACGGACGGACACCCCCATCACTATATACACCCACTTTTCAAGCGGGGTATAATAATTTCCAACATGTACCTTGTACTTAACAATGGTTTATTCATGAACAAATAAAAGGATATGGAGAAAATGTACATTGGAAAAATCCTTATAATACATGGTAAGATCAAACAAATGGAAGAATGCTTTCATTGTTGTTCTTCAGATGGGTGTTTCGGGAGGAAGTATCCTCTCAGTTACAATGTTTAGTATTAAAATCAAAAGTTTAGCTTAAGTTTTGAAAAAAAACATGGATGGGTCACAATATGTAGATGACTTCCTTATTATACCCCCGCCTGAAAAGTGAGAGGTATATAGTGGTGGGGGTGTCCGTCCTTCCGTCCGTCCGTTACACTTGAGGGTACCCATCTCTTATCCGCTACTTTTCCGTAACCACTGAATGGATTTTCATGAAACTTGAACACAGTCTTTATGACATAATGTAGATGTGCGCCCCCTATTTCAGAATTTCATTTGATTGATTTTGGGGTTTCTCATAGCAAAACATGGACTTAGCCATTACGTTACAAGTGGTTACCCCATCTCTTATCCGCTACTTCTCCGTAACCACTGAATAAATTTTCATGAAACTTTAAAACAGTCTTAATGGCATAATGTAGGTGTGCACCTCCTATTTCAGAATTTGATTTAATCGATTTTTTGGGTTTCCCATAGCAAAACATGGACTTGGCCATTACTTTACAACAGGGTACCCATCTCTTATCCGCTACTCCTCCTGAACCACTGAATAGATTTTCATGAAACTTGAACACAGTTGTTATGACATAATGAAGATGTGCACCTCTTATTTCACAATTTGATTTTATTGATTTTTAGGAGTTCCCATAGCAAAACATGGACTTAGCCATTACGTTACAAGTGGGAACCCATCTCTGATCCGCTACTTCTCCTGAACCACAGAATAGATTTTCATGAATTTTAATAAAGTCTTTATGATATAATGTAGATGTGCACCTCCTATTTCAGAATTTGATTTGATTGATTTTTAATTTTTGGAATCAAATGGGGATGCAGTGGGTATTTATTACTATTAGTTAGCTTTGTTCAGTTTTTCGAGTTTTCTCTTGTAGTCATACCAGTATATTGAAATTTTATAAAGTAATGATCTACTATTGTGAGATATACCATACATCTCATGTCCAGTTTCTTGACATTTTTTATTGCATATATATGTCGTTGTCTTCACATTATGGAGGTTGTATTTCCATTCATGTTGTATAAAGGACACTACTGCAATAGAAAACCCACCATTTCTCAAGACCATTGTAGTCGAGAATTTTTCCGGGGGTTTTCACCTGATTTGTGTTTTTATCTCATTGACTTCGGCTCTTGACAACCCTGTTCAGTATTTTTTTATATTACTACCATGGACATAAGAGTCATAGATTACAAAATGATTACTTTTTGGATGTACGGCTTGTTCTGTCACTCATGTTTGTAAAACATTTAGTCAATTATATCTAAAATGATTTGCTTTCGTTTCAAAATTTTAAGTGGAGGGGATTGTACCAAATAAAAATCAAGTTATTTATGAAATTGAAGTGTACTTATAACTTTTCCTACATGAAAATTCTTTTAATAAATCTTAAATTAACCTAAAGCGTTACAAATATGATCATGTCTTATCATTGTCGATGACCTTTCAATAGCAATTGTTGTTGAGTTGATACAGGACACTACCAAAATGGAGGGGATGGGGAGAGGTCTGGCGCGTTGATACCGGATACTACCGGAATGTTAGGTAGGTTTGGCACGCCATAAAATTGGTTTAACCAACCATTTCTATTGAAATGCATGTACCAAGTCAGGACCGTTGCAGTTGATAATTCTCCGGTGGCTTCAGCATCTGCTATGTTTTGTTTTTACTTTTGAATTTCGGATCTTGACAATTCTGCTCGGCAATTGTCTTATTACCCTAATTCAATATAAATCACCCTTAGCTCAAAATAAAGTGTTTTAAGATTAATAAGTCATTCATTCTCGATTTATTGAAGTATTGATTTTGTATTTACACAATAGTAAATGACATTGAAGGCAATATCACAAAATTTGGACTGCCAAAGGGATGTGATATGGACCAGGGAAACCAGGGCCCGAGCCGAAGGCGAGGGTCATATCAATTTCCTGGTCCATATCACAACCCGAGGGCAGCCCAAATTTTGTGATATCGCCTTCTGTGTCGTTTACTATTGTGTTTATCGCATTGAAGAATATTAATCTTTATTATACAACAAAAAAGCACTGGCCTTGTGCTTTATTAAAAAAAAAAAGAAAAAAAAAAAGAATATTATTAGAATAAACAAATGATAAATCCTGTAAAACATGAAAGAGGACATATTCTAAAGCCACACCACCTTAATGTCAAAAGTGCCTGCCTTCCTTTGCAGCTACAGTGTTTAAATATTTAACAAAAAGAAAGAAAAAAACAAGATTGATCTCTTCAAATCAGGTCTCTACTTTAAATGTTTTTCGTTAGTTTTTTTTAACATTTGTAAAAAAAATGTTACTGTCTTGATCAATTAGATTGAAATTAAATGTTTGAATTGTTGTTTGTTGTCATCTGTTTATTAACGTAAAAGTTACAGTGCGTATTATAAAGTTAAAGTCAACTCAAATCCCGCGGTCCGATTTCCAGCCGATATTGACCGTCATTATCAGAAAATTGGACCGGCGCTTTCCATACTCCAGAAATCTACATGTCAGCTGATCAGTATTAAACCAATGAAATGTCAGAATATTTAACTGATATGCAATAAAGTAATATATTTTTTTCCGTTACAAAATTTGCATGACTCAGAAATCCCGTATTACCCAAAACTTTTGAGCTAAGGGTGATTGATATCAAATCTATTGAAGTGCTTCAGGGTCACGGTTTTTCGTCAAAATATCATGAAAAATATCAAGAAAAAATTATTAGTACATGAAGTATACACTTCAATTTCTTAAATTTTGTTTTAGGCAATATATATGTTTATATACTTGAGAGTTCCTATCGCCAAAGTCCTTTATTGCTTTCTTATTTGTCCATATATTGATAGCAGGGCTCGGGTAGTCAGGTTAACTTATAAGTATGCCTCCCAGTTTGTATTATGCATTTGTTTGTGTAGACCTTTCTTTGCCAAATTATCAACACTGTATTAAGAATTGAGATAGTAATAAGAAATTAAAACACATCTGTGATAAATTACATTTTTTGTATTATGCTTTTTCATTGAGAACATTTTATCTGTTTTGAAGAAATTCATACAGAAAATAAAGTTAATGTCGAAGAGAGAAAAAAACGTGACTACATTTGTAAAGCATAAATCATAGGAAACAATCATTTTATCTTAAAACTCTGTCAATATACATTTATTTCAATTATCAAATCATCAAGAGAAAAGGATTACTTGATCAGAAAAAGTTCATGCACCATTCTTTTACACACAAATATTATTTGTCGATTAAAAGAAACACTATATGATTCCCCTGAGAAATCTTAATCTATTTTGTTTGTAAATACCACATATCACTGTTACTATTATTCAAGGTCGTAGTATTTGTTTTGTTTTGTAGAAACAATCTTTGTTCAAAGACATTTGTTGACACATGTTGACATTGTTATTTTTCTGAATATATTGGATATTTATCATTCTTGTCCAGACTTTATCAAAAAGTAAAATATCCGTATTTACTTTACATATTTTCCGTCTTCCTTATTCTCAAGAGTGATCTGAAAATGTGAGAACTTTGTCATTGTTAACATAAATCACGATTAGCGGAGACAAATACGCGAGTCATACGATGTGGTTACAAATAAACTGTAGTAAATAGAAAACAATTAATATTTAATATTACAAGTGACAAAATCTGAACTTTTGAGTTGTATTAACAATAATAGGACACATGGGATAAAGTCTCTACAAATACATGGTCAAGGCAATGGAACAACGCTTTTATTTCTGTTCTTCATCTTGAAGTCACCATGAGTCCTTTAACAATGAGCTTTGCTCAAACCTCGTAGTAAATACAAAATGAAAGGATATGGATTAAACGAACTCTACAGAAACATGGTAAAAACCAAGCAATCGAACAACGCCTTTTTGTGTAATGTTGAAGTCACTATGAGGTCAGAAGACAAAGACAGCCCCAGTAACGGTTTGAGCGGAATTCACAGCTAATTGTCGGACAACGCTACATCCATGAACGCGGGGTCCTAAATAAACATATAATTAATTATATTTTAGAATTATAATCATAAGAATTCATGAAATTTCGGTGTGCACGCTTCTTTATACTGTATTCTATTGAAGGAACTGTAAAAGTATATTGAACAATTATAATAAATATATGAATTATCAATATAAAACCGTTATAGTTTTATACAAGTAAGACAAGAGTGTAAAATATAAAAAAAAACATAATAGGAGAAATGACATTTTATTTGTTGCAATATTAAAACTTTGAGATAAATATTTAAATCTTACTAAATAACTTGATTGTTTTTAAAAATCATGAAAAAGAAAGGAAATGGGGTAAATGTCAAGGAGACAACATCCCATATCCAGGTTACGATTATATCGCCAGCGACATTTCTAAATAGGTCTTATAGACAATCAGTAGAATAGAATAAAAATCACGCCTGATATCGGCAACATCTACACATTCAATTAAGTAAGGACAATTGCATGGAATACATTCAGGTCGATCATCACTGTTGAGGATAAAATTATGTGTTGTTCTAGTGTGTCAAATAAGACATCGGGTAAACACTACCTGTTCCCAATTGGAATTTAGACGAATAAGAAAAAGTTGACGTACTTGATACCTATGCAACAATGCTTTTACAATAAAACATTATTTTATCTTCGAAATATGCAATGGAGAGATTTGGAGGAAATGCATTCGAGACGAAGTATCTAATATTCATGGCAAAACAAAGCAAAAGATCAACGCTTTTATTGTTGTTCTTCATTTTGAAATCACTTGGAGGCCTTCAACAATGAGCTATGATCATACCTTATAGTAAGTTCAAAACGACCCCTAACACCGGTTTGAGCAGAATTCATTGCTGATGTCGAACGCTACATCCATGCATGCGGGATTGCAACAAACTAAAATTGACTGGCAAAGTTTTCTTACAATCGCTGTCATCCGTTGCCCGACAAAAAGACTAACAGATGACAATCACAACACTTAAAAACCACTGGGCACTCATCGAGTCAAAAGTAAGAAAACTTGGCATAATGAGATGTGGGCACGGGTGATCAGAATAACAATTTGACATGGCAAAAATGATAAACAGCTGCGCCAAGAGCGCATGATACGCCCGTCCCCACTTTAAAGCAAACTGATTAAATGATTCTTGAAATTAAAAACTCAATATGAACAAACATAACAAGGGACTTCTGATATGTATCAATTATTTCATCTTATGTTAAACAGTCAAAAATGTATATTGGTTTAGGGCTAGTAATGTCTTAAAATAAAAGAATATTAATGTGTAGACAGAAATTGCAATTTCATACTTTTTTGAAATAATCAAAGTCCTATAACTCTGGAACGAAAAATCCGACGACAAAATAAAACGATAGGGAGCTTTCTTCTGTCATACCCAACAATTCTGCAAAGTTTCAAGAAAAATGTTCAAAGCGTTCTCTAGTAAGGGTACGACATGTGGACGAAAACTGCAATTTCAAGCTTTTTTGAAATAATCAAAGTCCCATAACTCTTGAACGAAAAATCCGACGACAAAATAAAACGACAGGGAGCTTTCTTCCGTCATAACCATCAATCCTGCAAAGTTTCAAGAAAAATGTTCAAAGCGTTCTCTAGTTAGAATACGACGTGTGGACGGACGGACAGACGGACGGACGGACACCGGCATACCATAATACGTCCCGTCAAAGACGGGCGTATAAAAATGCCAAATTTGAAAATATAAAAGTGCATCCATATGAGAAATTCTCTCATGCACAAGTACACCATAACCGAACTGAAATAGAGCATACATTTCACCAGTTCATAAGTTTAGCAATATTGTTGATTTACTGAAACAGTGTATGTATGTCTATTTGAAGTTTCGGTGTGTGCTCCTTGTCCAGTTAACACAACATTTCGTTTGAAATGGATATACCAAGTTCAGACAATTGTGGTTTAAAGATTGTCGGTTGTTTTGTTCGTTTGTCTCCTGATAATCCTGTTTGGTAAAATTGTGATAACCCCATTCACTAAATATCATTTATTTAACAGTACACTTAGCAAAAATATCAATATCATAACTTAAATTTTGTTGTAATTATCTAAAATTACCCGTTTATCATGCAACTTTGATATTTACTGTATTTGGAAACAATTGGGCTGATGCCACTGCTGGTAGACCAGAGGTATTCACCAGCCCAATAGTCAGACTTGTCTGACATGGAAAAAATCCCTTGCGTTTTATAGAAATTTACTGTTTTTATCAACATAATAACCCCTTAAAAATACAATACATGTCATTCCGTGGATGGCACCCGATGGGTATCCCTGGTACCGGATTTGGTCTCCTACTTTGATATTTTTGGAACTGAGTACTTCGTTTTGACTATTTTTGGATTATGTCCTTCCATATTGTTTGATTTTGATGCTGTTGATAAGATGTTACTCATTAGAGGTTTTATCAAATTCAGTCAGTGTCTTCCTACAAAGTGAAAACTATAGAATTGTTCACCAAAGATCATGATGACCTTCATTTTACAACAATGAAAGGATATGGAGTAAATGCACATGACACAAAGTATCTAGAAATATACGATCGTACATGATAAAATCAAAAAGACGAATAATACATGGTAGTCGTTTTTATATATTCTTACTCAATGATGAGCTGTAGTTGCAAATTTACATCTGGGGTATACTTACCCTTGTTTTGACATGCAGAAAACAAACTTTTAATTTGTACTTTGTAGTTGGGTATCTTTATTAAGCTGGAAATAAACCTGATGACGACTGTGTGATGATCCCAAGTGATAGGGTGTCCCATTAATAATGTAAATGAGCTGATGCAACCTCTATTTATGTGTTGATCTGAATTGTTAACAAGGGTAGTAAATTGAGATTCACCCAGTTTAGTTTTCCATGATTTTATATATAAACCTGATACAACCATAAACGCATAAGGTAAAGATTTCTATTAGGTAGTCAAGTGATGTATCCAAAACCCAAAGTACGGGAATCTTAATCTTGTAAATATATTGTTATCATGATATAATAATATACGCCACTGGAAAAGGGGAAAAATGGGTAGGGGCAGGAAATTTAGCCTTCCATACGACACCCAATGCGTCTACTCTCTTTAAGAGAAATATAGAAGGGGTCGTTACACTGCATGAAGCGTAGTGTTTCTCCACACAGTTTGGCTACAAATGGTTCGCGGTCAGGCTTTCCGTATTATAACCCGAATACCCCGCAAAGACAGGGCATTCCCCTATCCACCACCTGGGGACGCACCACCCGGCAGCTCTGTAGCCAGAGCCCCTGAAAACCGATTCAGGTGCCGGGATAAATGTTTGAATATACATATAAACACACCATAATATTTACAAATAGTGACATAATTTTCCTTAGTTTTAAAGAAGCAATAGTGACAAAATAGAAAGTGCTAGAATTTATCACGAAATCTTTTGAGCAGAAAAAAGAGAAACAGAAAAAGGTGTGTTTATAAGCCCTAACAAATTAATGCTTTTAGAAATGAAATTTTACTCGTGACATTTTACAATTTCTTGAGCACGTCCATTTCATCTTTTTACATAAATTCTGTGGGTTTCATAGAAAAGGTTTTCAATAACAGACAGAGAAGATAACCACTTTATTTCTTACAGCTGGCATTTTCGTCATTGAAGGGGTACAGAACCAGAAGTTGATACAACTAAAGATTTATACATGAGGATAATAACAAAATTAACGAACAAAAATGTCAAGAGCCGAAACAAAAAGGGCAAAAAGATACAGCAAAGCAAAGCAAAAGTTCAAGTTCGATCATTTTTGTGTCACAGTAAATGGTGTCATAATCCGTTAGAGGATACCACTCAGAGATTAACTTTCATTTGAATTACGAAAGATAAAATATCTGAGATTCATGTCACCTAATAATTTTTGAAAAAGTGCCTACATAGACGGACCAACTGATACCAATCAAAGATATTCAACATAATATACACCTTTCTTAACTGCACATATATATGCACTGCTTATATTGAATCTATATAGATTCATTTTTAATGTTTTGGAGAAGCTCTAAATTTGATGTCACTTCGGATAGATTTGGAACTGAGGCTGCATTAAACTTAAGATTATTGTCTTTCACTTCATAAGAAATGTTCTTTATTGCACGTGTAGATGTTGCCGATATCAGGCGTGATTTTTATTCTGCTGATTGTCTTAAATACCTATTTAAAAACGTCGCTGGCGACAATGTCGTTCAATTTCTATAAACGATCAATTCATTTGATCAGTTTAAAAGGGATTTATCTTGAATTTTATATTATTGTAACAGTTAAACTAACACTTCTTCTGTTATGTTTTAATATTTTACAAATATTTTTTACTTGTATAAAGTCATATAGTTTTATATTGATATACTTAACAGAGCTCGCAACGATATAGCTGAAATATTGCTGAAGTTGGCGTAAAACATCAATCAATGTTATTTGACTGTTAAACCTGCAAATATTTTTTTTCAATCACTACCGGATACACCTGTTATTATATTATTCCTCAATATCTATCAAAAAATTCAGATAAAAAGATAAGTTTTACCAGACTGTTTAGTTTTGTAGATGATGAAAGAAAGCCTACTACTTGTATTTTTTTCATGTCGCTGTATACGAATAACAACAAGAGGCTCTCAAGAGCTTGTATCGCTCACCTGGGTCCTATGCAGCACTATAATTCCAAATTGATGGTCTATCTTTGGTGGTGTATGTACATAAAAATCAGAAACTTTTTATAAAATTGAATTAAAATTGTTCAAGCAGTTTTAGAGAAGATTTTTGAATGCAGTATCCAAACTTCAAGGGCCTATGTTAATCTACGTTCCCTGCTGGCAGCTATTTAACATAAAACTTTGAAGAGGGTCACCAAAGGACTATCATATAAAAATTCTACTGAAACTGTTCAAGCAGTTTCAGAGCAGAAGATCTTTTTACGCATTTCCCATTGGGTCCTATGTTAAACTAAGTTTTCCCACTGGTGGCCATGTCGGAAGACGGATCAGCACCAAAGTAACAAACTTGGTCAAAATCTCACAAGTTTGATTTATGCATGTTTAAATTGAATCCATTCAGTGGTTTTCTATTATATCTTTGTATGCATTTCCCCTTAGTGTCTAATTTATTGCTGGAGGCTATATTGGATGATGGATCAGCACCGAAGAAACAACACTTGGTCAGCTTCTCATAAGCATCATGTATGCAAAGTTCGGTTTTAATCTATTCAGCAGTTCTCTAGAAGAGGATCTTCTGTTAAATTAAGTTCACAGCTGGTGACACTTGGTCAGCACCTGACAGGCATCATTCATGCCATGTTTGATTTAAATCCATTCAGTAATTCTCTAGAAGATCTTTGTGCGCATTTCCCATAGGGTCCAATGCTGTGGGTCATATACAATGACAGATCGGCACCTAAGTAAAAATACTTAGTCAGCATCTCATAAGCATTATCAATGCCAAGTATGGGTTAAAGCAATTCAGTGGTTCTAAATAGAAGTTCTTTGTATGCATTTTACAGTTGGGTCCAATGTTAAAATTCAGTTCCCAGCTGGTGGCCATGTTGGATGACGGATCGGCACCAAAATAGTAATACTTGGTCAACACCTCATAAGCATCATTCATGCCAAGTTTCGTTCAAATCCATTCATTTGTTCTCAAGAAGAAGTTCTTTGTATGCATTTTCCGATAGGGTCCAATGTTGAAATTAAGATCCCCGCTGGCGGCCATGTTGGATAACGGATCGGCACCAAAGTAACAACACTTGGTCAGTCCCTCATCAGCAACATTCATGCCAAGTTTGGTTCAAATCAATTTGATGGTTCTCAAGAAGAAGTTCTTTGCATGAATTTTCCCATTAGGTCAAATAGTAAACTAAGTTCCCCGCTGGTGGCCATCTTGGGAGAGGTCGGAAAACTTGAACGTGTTCAATTAAATATAGTCCTTAACATGCTGAACATTTTTGCAATTTAAACTTGACCTCTATCTCAAAGCGTTTTTGAAATATAGGACAAAAAGTAAAAAATCGCGAAAAATTTGACCAATAAAGGGCCACAACTCATATATAGGTCCTTGGATTTTCTTCAAAATATCCATGTGGGTAGATCTTAACATGCTGAACATTTTTGCAATTTAAACTTAACCTCTATCTGTTAGAGTTTTTTTAATAAAAAAATTAAAAACATCAAAATTTTGAAAATTTTACGGAAAAAGGGCAATAACTCTTAGACGGGTCATCAGATTTTCTTCAAAATTTCAGCATGGGTAGATCTTCTCATGCTGATCACTTTTACTACTGTCAGATTTTTGATATCTGTAACGGTTTTTGAGTTATTTGCCAAAAACTGTAATTTAACCCTATGTTCTATTTTTAGTAACGGCAGCCATGTTGTTTGACCTTAGACATACAAAATAACAAATTTGAAACTAGATACCCTAGTGATGTTTCAGTTAAAATTTGGTTCCATTTGACTCAGTGGTTCCAGAGGAGAAGATTTTTGAAAGTGAGCTAACGACGGACGGACGGACGGACGACGGACGCCAAGTGATGGCAATAGCTCACCCTGGCATAGCCAGGTGAGGTAAAAAACCAAAGTTTCTGTATATGTCGATTTCGACAACTTATGTCTCATCATTGCCGATAAAATCTAAACTTGTGAAAGACCATAAACTCGAAAATATTTAATATCTGATAGAGCACAAATAACCAAATTGATCTAAATGGAAAGCCAAAATCGGTTAAGGACAGAGCTTTGCATGATGCATATAATCCTTTGTTTTCAACATAACTAAAAAACTTTTTAGATATTGCAACTTTCTAAACAAAATCAGCTTTTTTTAATCAATAATACAACGTTAAACATCTTATCAACACTTGAGACTGCAAGATGTCAAGATATCAATAGAGAATGATCATAGAACTATTATGTATTCCTGTGAAATTTTCACAATTTCTTGAAAATACAAAAATACCTAAGTTGCAGAATAAACAGTATATATCGTTATGTTGTACACGTGTTTAAAGAAGTAATCTCCCATCAGCAGCATTAGAATCAAATAATATGGAATATATGAATCTAACACCGGTGAAAAGGCAAGATTAAGAAATCTCAGACACCCAAGGGTAAGATTTCAATATTTCTCTGACGAGGCTTGCCGAGTCAGAGAACCATTGAAATCTTACCCGAGGGTGTCTGAGATTTCTGAATCTTGCATTTTCAACGGTGTTTGATTTATTTTCTCACTTTTGTAATCACAAACTACGATTTATTTACCACCATGCCGTTCTTGTCATCCGTCATCCCTAAGCGACGTCAATGACGTCAGAATACGTTGCTTGGTAAATTCTGTCTTGTACCGGGGGGTACAAGACAAGGAAATCTCACACCGCTAAAAATAGGAACTGTTCTGTCTCAAAAGTGAGAAAGTCATAATCCAGAAGTTGTCAAAAGGAATAAGCCATGACAAATATTTCTCACTTTTGAGACAGAACAGTTCCTATTTTTAGCGGTGTGA
>MJUU01072966.1:0-12241 GCA_002080025.1 Modiolus philippinarum
TACCTATGTCTCGCTTTCAGCGACTTTCGTCGCAGGCGAGACAAAAATGTACCATTTTTCATGGTTTTTTGGGGTTAAAATGTTGGAATTTTGTAAACTGTTTCTAGTATTTTTGATAAATTCTTTGTAGAATGTGCAAAACTAAATGATTTTCTAAATATTGTGCTATTTATTTTTACCCTTTACAAGACTAAAACTGTTGTACTTTTTTCTTGGTCTGGAAATGTCGTTGCAAGCTATGACCCTCATTTTCTTTTTTGAAAGAGGGTCATAACCCTCATTTGGTCCATTAGAGGTTGGCAAGTATGTAATATTCCCATAAATTACCCAAATGCGAAATAAGCGAAAATTAACCCCACGCGAAAAAATTTCCACGTTTACAGTAAAAAACTTATTTGATTAATAATTTGCCTCATAAGTATAGAATTGCATATGCAAAATTTAGGTGTGGGGTTGCTCCCCTTAAAATAGAAACGGGTAGATATGAAAGGAAAGCAGTCAGTGAAAGAACTTGCTTCAATTGTAATGATCATGTCGAAGATGAGTTTCATGTTTTGATGCAATGTTCGCTATATGCAGATCTCAGACAATAGATGTTCGGGGGTATTTTAGATTTTAATCTAAATCTTAGTTTTTTATCAGATATAGATAAGTTTATATTTTTACTTGGTGATGAAAATGTTTTTAACATTGTAGCCAAGACCTGCTGGGTGCACAGAAGGACAGACAGACAGACAGACAGGAGAATGGACAGAGGAATGGATGCACAGATGGACAGACAGACAGGAGAATGGACAGAGCAATGGATGCACAGATGGACAGACAGACAGACAGACAGACAGGAGAATGCACAGAGGAATGGGTGCACAGACAGACAGACAGATGGGAGAATGGTCAGAGGAAAGGGTGCACAGACAGACAGACAGATGGGAGAATGGTCAGAGGAAAGCGTGCACAGATGGACAGACAGATAGATGGGAGAATGGACAGAGGAAAGGGTGCACAGTTGGATAGTCAGACAGATGGGAGAATTGACAGGAATGGATTCACAGATGGACAGACAGACAGATGAAAGAATGGACATAAGAATGGATGCACAGATAGACAGATGGACAGATGGGAGAATGGAGAGAAGACTGTGTGCAGAGATGGACAGATAAACAGATAGGAGAATGGACATAAGAATGGATGCTCAGATACACAGACAGACAGATGGGAGAATGGAGAGAAGAATGTGTGCAGAAATGGACAGATAAACAGATAGGAGAATGGACAGAGGAATGTGTGGACAGATGGACAGACAGACAGAAGAACGGATAGAGGAATGGGAGGACAGATGGACAGACAGACAGGAAAACAGATAGAGGAATGGGTGTACAGATGGACACACAGACAGATGGGAGAATGGACAGAGGAAAGGGTGTACAGATGGACATACAGACAGGAGAATGGACAGAGGAATGGGTGCACCGATGGACAGACAGACAGATGGGAGAATAAACAGAGGAATGGGTGCACAGATGGACAGACAGACAGATGGGATAATGGACAGAGGAAAGAGTGCACAGATGGACAGACAGACAGACAGAAGAATGGGTGCAAAGATGGGCAGACAGACAGATGGGAGAATGGACAGAGGAATGCATGCACAGATGGACAGACAGACAAGAGAATGGAGACAGGAATGGGGGCACATATGGACAGACAGACAGATGGGAGAATAGAAAGATGAATGGGTGCAGAAATGGACAGAGAAACAGACATACAGGAGAATGGACAGAGGAATGGGTGCACAGATGGACAGACAGATGGGAGAATGGACAGAGGAATGGATGCACAAATGGACAGACAGACAGATGGGAGAATGGACAGAGGAATGGGTGCACATATGGACAGACAGAGAGATGGGATAATTGACAGAGAAATGGATGCACAGATGGACAGACAGATGGGAGAATGGACAGAGGGATGGGTGGATAGATGGACAGACAGACAGATGGGATAATTGACAGAGAAATGGATGCACAGATGGACAGACAGATGGAAGAATTCACAGAGGAATGGATGCACAGATGAACAGACAGACAGATGGGAGAATGTACAGAGGAATGGGTCACATATGGACAGGCATACAGGTTGGAGAATGGACAGAGGAATGGATGCACAGATGGACAGACAGATAGATGGGAGAATGGACAGAGGAATGGGTGCAGAAATGGACAGACAATCAGACAGATGGAAGAATGGACAGAGGAATGGGTGGGTAGATGGGCAGACATACAGGAGAATGGACAGAGGAATGGGTGCACAGATGGACAGACAGATTGGAGAATGGACAGAGGAATTGGTGCACAGATGGACAGACAGACAGATTGGAGAATAGAGAGAGGAATGGGTGCACAGATGGACAAACAGACAGATTGGAGAATAGAGAGAGGAATGGGTGCACAGATGGACAAACAGACAGATGGGAGAATGGACAGGGGAATTGGTGCAGATGGACAGACAGACAGATGGGAGAATGGAGAGATGAATGAGTGCAGAGATGGACAGAAAGTCAGACAGATGGGAGAATGGAGAGATGAATGGGTGCAGAGATGGACAGTCAGACAGGCGGGAGAATGGACAGAGGATTGGATGCACAGATTCACAGAGAGTCAGACAAATGGGAAAATGGACAGAGGAATGGGTGCAGATCTAGAGATGGTCAGACAGTCAGACAGATGTGAGAATGGACAGAGGAATGGGTGAGGAGATGGACAGACAGATGGGAGAATAAAAAGAATGAGTGCTGAGATGGACAGTCAGACAAACAAATAGGAGATTGAAGAATGCACAGAGCTTGATTTAATGGCCACCAAAACCTGCAAAATTTTTGAAGCTTCATAAATGAGGACATGTATGCCAAAGAAGCTGACTGTCTAAATTTGTAATTTCCAAACCCCAATTGGCTGAGGCGATAGAAAGTTCTTACTAGACTTTTGAGTTGGGTCATCCTACTTTTAAAATTTGTTAAGATTAGAACAAACTTTTTCACCAATTGGATTTCAATAATGTTTGATTGCAATTTTGGTAAATTTTCTTAAAGTGAGAGAGACCATTAATTTTTTGGAATTCTACCTAGCAACCATATTTTTAGAATTAATTTCTATAAAAGAAAAAATTTCAAAAATATCTGATTCATTATTTGCTAATATATATAAATTACCTGAAAGTGTCAAGTGCCACTTTTTATATTTCCTGAAAGTCTCAAAGACCACTATTTTTTTTTTTTGGGGGGGGGGGGGTTANCAGAGTCCAAGAAATTGTTTCAATTAAAACTAAAATTTAGACTGACATGACTGATTGGATTTCCAAAATATTTGATTCCAATTTTTGGTAAATTTCCTGAAAAGGCTCCAAACCAAGACCACTAATTTTTTAGGAATTCTATGTACATGTATCCTTGAATTACTTTTAGTAATTGTAGTGCCTGTTAATAATTAAATTTCAAAAATGTTAAGTAATTATGCACAGAGTCTATAACAATTGTCATGACTATTTTCTTTGTAAAACAAAGGACGTGCCATGATAACCATATTTTGGCATCATAAAATAGACAATATTTAATTTACAAATACCATTTCAGGCAGAATCATAGTATTATTATTAATTAAAAAAAATTATTAAATTATGATAAATTATGATTAGTGACCCCATAGTTTGCTTTGACAACTCATAATATTGTTACTGGTAATAATTTGTCTTCAAATTTTCATCTCTTGTATAGAGCTTGAAGTAGTTCAAAAATAAATATTAATACCAAATGAGTCCTTGTTTAAAGTGTCTTGAATATTTTTTTTAGCAGTCTTCCCCAAATACATTAAACATAGGTAATCAAGGATTACAGAGTTCGCCTCGTTATGGCACTTTGTCACAGTAACAAAATCTTGACTGGATGTTGACATCACATTTGCATGCCTAAGCAAGGTTACATGATCCTACCATGTATAGTGACTAAGATCTGAACTTGCCTGAAAACTTGGACATAAATCACTCATGCGTAAAACAAGTCAAAGTGACCTACTTTTGCCTGGATGCTGATGTACTATCAGGGATGCATGCCTATGCAAGGTTACCTGATCCTACCATGTAAAGTGACTGAGATATTAACTTGTCCAAAAACTTGGATGTAAATCAATCAAGTGGAAAATATAGGTCAAAGTGACCTAATTTTGTCTGGATGCTGATCTACCATCAGAGTTATATGCATATGCCAGGTTACATGATTGTACCATGTATAGTGACTAAGATTTGAACTCGTCCTAAAACTTGAATGTAAATCAATCAAGCATAAAATATAGGTCAAAGTGACCTAATTTTGCCTGGATGCTGACCTTCCATCAGAGATGCATGCATATGCAAGGTTACATGTACATGATCCTACCATGTATAGTGACCGAGATCTGAACTTGGACATAAACTTGAATGTTAGTTGTTCAAGCGGAAAATATAGGTCAAAGTGACCTAATTTTCCCTGGATGCTGACCTACCATCAAAGATGCATACATATGCAAGGTTACATGATCCTACCATGTATAGTGACTGAGATCTGAACTCGGACGTAAACTTGAATGTAAGTCGTTCAAGCAGAAAATATAGGTCAAAGTGACCTAATTTTGCCTGGATGCTGACCTACCGTCAGAGATGCATGCATATGCAAGGTTACATGATCCTAGCATGTATAGTGACTGAGATCTGAACTGGGACGTAAACTTGAATGTAAGTCTTTCAAGCAGAAAAAAAGGTCAAAGCAACCTAATTTTTCCTGGATGCTGACCTACCATCAAAGATGCATGCATATGCAAGGTTACATGATCCTAGCATGTATAGTGACTGAGATCTGAACTCGGACGTAAACTTGAATGTAAGTCGTTCAAGTGGAAAATATAGGTCAAATTAATTCCTGGATGCTGACTTACCATCAAAGATGCATGCATATGCAAGGTTACATGATCCTACCATGTATAGTGACTGAGATCTGAACTCGGACATAAACTTGAATGTAAGTCGTTCAAGCGGAAAATATAGGTCAGAGAGACCCAATTTTCTTGGAGGCTGTGAGAATGCCCAAGATGCACCTGCATATAAAGTTTGATGACCCTACCATGCATAGTTGCAGAGATATATGCCCAAATGGGGACACGGACGTAGACATAGACGCGGACGCCGGGGGTACTCCAATAGTCCCCCTCAACTTCGGTGAGGTGAACTAAAAATGTCAAATTCATTTAACATTGATTTGAATTATTTCAATTATAAAAATAGTCATATTTTACCCGCACATAAAAACTACAAGCAATTTGTTGAGTTTAACTGATTTTTTTTCCACAAAGGGAACGCCCCTGACCTCCTCCCCCCAAGTAGAAATGCATAAATGTTGCCCTGTTGGTGTGTTCTCCCTACTGGTTGTTTAAAAGTGCATACATTTTGCACCAATTTAAAAATAAAGATGTGTAATCAATTTACTGCAAAACTTTATTTATCTCCACTATCCCCGTCAATCTCTGATTAGAGTATCTCGTCAATTTATAATTATTAGTTTGTCATTTTAATAATTTTAACAGCTGAATAAATCATTTGGTTTTTATAATCATATACCAACGTTAAATTCTATATAAAAAATTGTATTTTTAAATATTTCCGTCGTACGGCTTATACTTTAAAATCTCATAGACTTTAAAGTCTCATAAACATGTCAACCCCAATATGAAATCTGCAAGTATGTGACAAAAACCGGAAACGGAACTTGCAGTTTTCATACACCGATTGCGCATTTGCGGGATCGCTCATTATTTTAGCCAAACAAGGAGTAATCTGGTACAAAACTGGTTCCAAGACGCTGATGGACGAAGATAGTAATTTCTTTATTTCCATTCAAGTTTCGTTTTTTTGTGGGTTGGAAATGTTCCTCGTGAATTTCTTTGTTAGTTGAAAACGACTTTTTACCCATATGTTGAATAACAGCGTGAGATTCGTTGGTAGAAAATATCTGTCCCTTGCTCCAACATTGGATGATGTCATTTTTCCTCCGTTTGACCCCAGATGACCTCGTCTAAATGACGAGTCAAATCCGGATTGGAAACGACGCGCAACCCATGTATTGACTTTAAAATCTCATACGACAACGTCACTTATTGGATACGCGAACAAGCCTATTTCTTTGATTTTTTTTTTCTGATACTCTTTTTTGGATATGCAGTCAAATATTTCGGACAAGTGATAATTTCATTCGGACAAGTGAATCTTCAGAGGTACTTGTCCGAAGGGACAAGTTTGAAAAAAAGTTATCGTAGAGGCCTGGCAAGGCCAGGACCAACGTCAACGAACACTAAATATGAATTGTATAAATGAAGAACAAAATAATGGCAAAACAAGGTCTCAGTAGTGTAACATACTGGAAGATACGAATGAGTTTTTACCTGATAAGTTCGTGTTTTTGTGAACTTTTCATATTTTTCATGTCTTCATCTGGATCTTTGGTTTGAATAAAATGACGGGAACCAGTTAATTTTTGGGACATTCTAATGGCAGGAAGAGGGTCGTTCTGCGGCTTGAACTTTCGTTTTGACTTAATTTAATATGTCATCACCTGACCTCCTTCAAAAATAGGGTAGTTTGCAGTTCCCGAAAAGCGTCCCAGATGGAATCAAAAATAATTAGTTACCAACGCTGCTGTGGTCCAGAGACATATAAAACACGTATTTAAATGTCTCTGTGTGGTCCAATTATTTTAAAGTAAAGTTATTACCCTTTACCCGCATTTTTTGTTCCGAGTTATATAGTTTATATAGACAGATAAATTTTAATTAGGGACCGACCATTTAACTTGAAGGGGGGGGGGGCTATGGTTTTTTTCTAAAAAAAATATTTTGGATCTGATTTTATGTGAAAAAAAATATTTTGGCTGCCAAAATGATGAAAAAAAAATTTCTGAAGGAGGTATTTTGCCCAAAAAAATAATGTTAATTTTGAAAAAAAAATATTTTGTTGATATGCGTGAAAAAAATAAATAATTTGTTTCGCGCGAAGCGCGAAAAAAATTTTCTGTCCAGAAAAAAAACCATAACCCCCCCTTCAGGTTAAATGGTCGGTCCCTTACCATTGTTAATTACCCAGTAGTCTGGGATGTTCCTACAACCAGAGGAAGCTCATACGAAGAGAAGAAGAAGTTAGTCTACTCAAATTGTACCGGTGACCTCTGACAAAAAATTACGCTCTGTTTTGTTAACACGTTGAAAAAGCTTAATACTCACTGGGTCATACACTCTGCAATCAAAGAGATCAAAATTTAATCAGCATAACATTCATCGGATCCAACAATCAGAACCAGAAAGCCGTAAACATTTTATCCTGAACTGCAAAGCCACAGAATCAGCTAGAAAGAAACTAACATTTTTAAAGCTAGCTCAATTTTTGGTTTCGCAGCAATTCGGGGAACTTTTAAATTCTTAAAACCTGAACCATTCCTTCCTATCTATAAAACCCTAGTCACATTTGGACTATGCTAACTCACTCTGGGCACCACATAAGAGGACGAAGACCATTATTGATTAAAATAGAGAGCGTGCAAAGAAGGGCTACTGAGCAAATTCCAGCAGTCAAAGATTTAGCACAAGAACAAATTCAATTAAGATTAAAGAACAAAGATATTATACCAGTACAAGAAAAAAATGCTTTTTCAGAAGAGTCGCAAGAGTTTGGAATAGGCTACCAGAGAAAATTATAAATGCACCCTCGTCAAATTCATTCAAATCCCGTCTAGACAAATTTATGGAAAAGGAAGAAATATATTATTTTGACCACAAAACTGAAATTTCATTTAAGCCAGGAAGTGGAAGAAGTATACAGATTTTTGAAGATAGCGAGTCTGGTGAAGAGGACCCATGAGAGACCTGTACCGGAAAACAACCTTAAGTAAGTAAGAAATTTCTAAAGAAAATCACTGATTAGCATCAGTCGAATCATCTATCATCAGATATAGATATTACCAAAAATGAGATCCAAAGTAGGAAATCCAAAGCTAAAGGATCTAGCAACTAAAATAAGAAATTTACAGTAGAGAACTTGTGTATAGTATTCATGTTTGTCACTCCAGACTACTGGGGACAATGCACAGAGAAGGAAGTGACTAGGATGTACATTTGTATATAATTTTTGTTCTTTATTTTTACAAATAAAAGACATATACATTTTCCTGTAAATAATATAAGGAGCTATAGTTTACCTCAAGACGTTGTGTTGGAGGGTGTAAGTAGTTTGAAAAGGCCGATTCTGTCGCACTCATGCAGAATCCTGCTTAAAAATCCCCACCTCGAGGGCAAAATGCAAACGGACGGCATTCCTATTGATCATAGGGTAATACGAGAAATATGACTTTCGTACACAATGGATTTGTCGAAATCTCCCAAGATGGGGGTGACGACTTCATCAGCGAAGATGTCTTCCAGGAAGAGATGAAGGACCAGAATCAGGAAGCCTTCACATGGAAGGACTTGCCCACAGGAGTGATCTATAAGATCTTGGAGGTGGTAGAAGTGGAAGGAAAATTTGGCAAAAGCAGGATTCTCACTCTGAAAAATCGAGAAGGAGAAATCACCAGAGTATGGGGTTGCCCCACGCTCAACAAAAAGAAGGGTCCCTTGCAAGGAGCTTTCGTTCGGAGCACCGGATTCAAGCTGAGCAAGAAATCCAATCGGCAATACCTCTCCTACGATCTGGTGAGGAGGTAAAAAAAAATCGAGGTAAGGACGCAAGAATTTCCCAATCCAAAACGGATAGGGAAATTTTTTTTGTCACTTGGCACTTTGATATGGAGGGTTCGAGAATGAGCGGGGAGTGAGGCGTAGCCGAGCGAGGCGCGATTGGAAGAACCCTCCCTACGGCGCATGCGCATTCAATTCTTCACTAATGGGGACAGAAGGTTGACGAAGATGATCCTTCTCATCGTAATAATTTTTCAGGCAGACTGCAGGAGCACCGCCTTCACCTGCCAGCTGGGACCAATAGGTTTTGGCTAATCGCACGGTATTTCGATGCTTCTTTTTCTTCTTGGCGACTCGGCGCGAGATCAATGACAGGACCATACTTCCCGTAGCACATAGGCAGGCGAGGGAACCCTGGGGAATGGATGCCACCGCACCCATACCGGTCAGAGCAGACCCCATCGTGCCACTGGTCAGCGTGAATAGACTGCCCACGGAACACGCGCCTAGGGCAAAGGAGACGACCTTATCCAGTCGGTTATAGATCTTCAAAGCATGCTCATATCTCTGGATTTCTGAGATGAGCATGCCCAGCAGGGGGGTACTCTTGAAGGGGCTATTGGGGCCAAGGATCAATCCACTACCATCGTAGAGCCGACTTCCACTCTTCAAGTACAATCCATCGCCGTAAGTATTGGGCAAAGTACCTGGACTGAGATGCAGACCACGACCCTGGGGTTTCACACAGCATACTTTCCCACCCTTCTTGAGATATAATCCGGATCCCACGGCTTTTTGGATGGCTGCACTACTCAAACCGCTCAAGGCAGCCACACCCAAAGCAGGCAGCACGGTTTTGGCTAGCATAGGTAGCGCAGCAGAGGCGAGACCTGCAAGCATGGTGAGAAATCCACCCTCCTTTACGTTATGCCTCACCTGCTTTGGGCTCATCTCCAAGACCATACCACCCTTACCGCTCAGCAAGAGCTTGGTGATGCGCTGGATCTGCCGTTGAGTGAGGAACATCTTTTTCCCACCAGATAGGTTGGCATGCAGCAATCGGACGCTCACGGGGCAACCCTTCTTTGCCGCACGCTGGATCTTCTCTGCCTGACCCTTCGTCAAGTTGAGACCATACTCTTGATAATCCATTTATTTATACCTCACGCAGATGAAAGCGGATGGTGAGATGCTCCCCTCGCAGATCGATAGGACGACCGTCTTGATCGGTCAGGTAGGTTTGCATCTGATTGATGGTCTTCAGGGTCACGGGTAAGTAGATCAGATTCTTAGGGGTCTGGATGATCTTCATGCCTGGATCGACCCCAGGAAAGAAACTTTAGATGGTGGACTGCTGGGTGCCGTTGACGTAGCTGCCTTGGATGATATCACTTTTCACAAGGATGCTATTGATGCTGATTATATCAACGATATGCTCACCCTCCACGTATCCATTCGTGCTCCGGTCGTAGGTATACGTTCGGCGATCGAATCCAAGCACCGTATTCAGGCTATTGGGCACATCGAAATCCACTTGGTAGCTTCTGGCGAGGGTGAGCGTTGCTCTCAGAGTCGCGCGGTTGGCATCGAGAAGGATCTTAGCCTTGTGTTTGCTGAGTCTTATTTGCCACTGGATCTCGTCGTTGATATCGTCGATGCCATAGGAGCCGGTGCTCAGGGCGATGGGAAACCAGTGGGCAACTTCGTCTGGGGAGTAACGGAAGGAATTATTTCCAGCATGGATATTAGGGATGGAGTAGTACGTCTCAAGATTCACGAGGACCATCTCGTAAGATTTCTCCTCGCGCAGTCGGAGGGGTGGGTTGAAGCGGGTTAAGATCTGACTATCGTCCCCAGAGACGATGAAGGAGAACCCATGCTTGGGTTCGGTATTGGTGGCGATTTTCCGCAAAAGTGAATCGTCCATTTATTTACAGGTGGCGACGTAAAAAGCGGATACCAGTTTCTGCTTCCAATCTTACAGACCGTCGTAGTGCTTCTGAAGGTTTTGGGCTTTCACCAGGATGGCGAAGACTTCGGCGGGTCGGCTGGCAAACAGTAGCTGAATATGAATTTTGTCCATTTATTTACTGCAGAGCTCAGCTAAAGAAGACGACGCTCATCTTCTGGCCATCGGATTGAAATTGGAGGATGAGATCGGAGATGACCAAGGCGTAGGCTTGGGTATTGGCGGCGACGTTCTGATCGAATCTTACCTTGATATAGACGTCAATCGTTGAGTTCTTGAGGCGCTCGCTCTGCTTGGAGACGTCGAATACGAAGAGGGGATGGAGATCCGTAAAGTCGGCGGGGGTGATGCCCGGATTGCTCACCAGGTGATCCATGTTGAAGAATTTCCAGCGGAAATCGGCGGCCTCCTAATAGAGCCTGGAGACCTTCTGATTCGTGAAGGAAGCACGATGACCCACGGCAGGATATCTCTGGGAATTCAAAGTGACCCAGATATCATTCACGCGGCAATGGTCGAAGATGGCGGGGTTGGCTTCTTGATCGTTACTCTTTTCGGTCTGGAAGGCGACGATCACCCATCGGGGTCTTTCGGGGCTGCTTCGGGTGGAAAGGCGCCAGTTGAATTCACGGCTTTCGGGGACGCCGATCGAATCGCACTGCCTCATGCGGAAGCCAATATCTAGCTTCACCTTGCTCTCGATGGTCTTATAGAACCGCAGCTTCTGTTCGTCGTAAGGCATCCATGAGAGATTGATCAGGACGATCTTACCTGGGTCGTTGATATTGGCAGCATCCCGGAAGATGGCGTCATTATCCGAGGCGCGGACGAGAGTGAGCTCATGCTTGAATCCGTAGACCAGCTTTTCGTAGTCCTGGGCAAAGCCGAAAATATGCTTCAAGGGGATGGAGAAGGAGAAGGTCCCCTTATTGGCGGGCTTGGCGATGACGTAGGCCTTGCACGCGGCAAATCCTAGATTGGCGACGGCGGCGGCGTCGGAGGTATCCTTGACCCATAACTGGTTGAGGCCTTGGGACTTGGAGAAATCGTCTGGATACGTGAGTAGGCCCATCATGGTGGTGGCGACCCCCGGATCGTTCAAATGCTCGATCGTCTGCCCGAAAAGCTTGTAGCTGACGGATTTGAAGAGGTACATCATCGCATTATTAATGAGGGAGATGAGGTTGGCATCGGCATAGGCCGACCCATCATTCTTCTGGAGCCTTTCTTCCAGCAAGAGGTAGCTGTGGGAGGGATGGAGGAAAAGATCCTGCGACTCGATGCTGAGGCGGATCTCGGTGCCGGATCTATTCAGCTGCGCCCCAGTGATTGGATGGTATTCGAAGAATTCGTACTCCTGGACGCTTTCGTCGAAAGTCAGTCCTTCGGTGATAGTAAGCATATCAGCCATCATATATTTATTTATAGCGCTGGACGAAGTCGTGGATGGTTGCGATGCCACCACCCGAGATGAGATTATTGAGGTGGGCCTGCTGCTGAGGGGTCCTCTTGGTCTTGGTGGCAGGTG
>MJUU01072966.1:13672-25835 GCA_002080025.1 Modiolus philippinarum
GAGCACAAGACTTCCATCCTATGCGCGATTTTATGATCGTACTCCCTTGCCATCCAGACTTTTACGCCCGAATTTAGGCATGGTAATAATCTCTTGGTGGATATGGTCCAAAGCCTTATCGCGAGCGATCGGAGCTCCACACCGACAGCCTCTTGCATTTATCGCTTGGCGATATGGATGGCTACGTGCATTGATGGCCTCGAACCGTCATGATGCAGCACTGGGGTCCGAGCGACGGCCGTCGGCGGGAATGGGAATTATAGGACCTTCCCTCGAAATCCTGGTCATCGATGCGGTGAGCATACCTTTTGGCACCGCATCTGCTGCAGTCATATCCCGGGATCTCATCGTTAATAAGCACTCTCTCCCACCGGTGCTTGCATCTTTGGGGTGGTCGTGGGGGCTCGGGGGGCATTCTCCCGATCCAAGTCCCTTTGATTTTCCAGGAAAAATTCCTGCATCATTCTTTATCTTATACTCGATAGAATTCATCCAGATTGCATCGATACTTTCCATTCGTCTTGGGGCTCGTGAGATCGATGGTCATGAATCCGTGAGGCTTGGCCCAAGAGCGATTGCATAGGGTATCAAACTGAGCCGGGCTGAGATCGCTGCAATGGTCCCGGCGGATATGATCGCGATTCTTGGCATCCTGCTCGAAGAGTAAGATGAAGTTGGCATTCTCACGGATCGATTGCCGCGGGAGCTTGAAGTAATTTTGGCAGAGGTAGAAGCAATCGACGTTATTATGACGCCCGCGCACGTAGTAATCTTCGCAATTGCTCTGCTCGCTGAGCATCAAGTCGTCGAAGACCATGAGATTCTTGCGAGAGGGGTCGAAGTCGCGGGGGTCGGTCACCTGCTCGAAGGAGAAGGGCTCGATACTACTTGGTTTGGGCGGTGGCTTCATCACATCCACCACGTCGATCAAGGAGTGTGGATAGCGATCCTTGATGGAAGGAAGCTCGTGGATATCGTCTTTCGAAAATCCTTTCCCAAGCGCCCGCCGCAGCAGCTGATAAATGGGCTGGTGGAGCGATTTTCCGAAGACGTAGAGTCGATCGTAGTCGAGCCATCCGTCGCGCAGGAGGAGGTTATTCAGCAGCGTCGTCTTGCCACAGTCCGATTTTCCAACGATCAGACCTCGGATGGATTGCTGCGGGAGGAGAAAGTGATTATGCCTACTGGCGGTAGGCTCATCGTACGTAAGGTCTTCAACGTCCATTTATCTAAATAAAATGGCAATGTTCTGCTTGAAATGTTGAAAGCCTACCGATACGCTAGGGGTCCGCGAGGAGGTGGCAAGCAATGGGAGGCTGCGGAAGGTCGGAACCTGCGCCGTCTGCGGTTCCCAGAAGTCCCAATTTATCGCTTCCTCGGGCACCGGGTCTGGAATAAGATGCTCAATCGCATGCCCGTGGAGATGCATTTACCAGGGCATAATTTCACCGGACCCGGGAAAAAGCTTCATAAGCGTGTGAATGCAGACGGCACCCCCAAACCCTGGTCCATGCCCATCAATCGCGTGGATAAGGCCTCCTATCATCACGATCTCTGCTATGCTCAGCATCAGGATACGGCCGCCCGCAATTCCATCTGCGAAAAGACCATGCTCAGGGAGCTGGACGGCAGACAGCAGCCCACGGCCCGCGAGCGCATGGATCGAAGTATCGTCAGACCCATCATCAGCACCAAGGCACGATTTGGGTTGGGCGTGAAGAAAAAAAAAGTGCACTGGTCGGATGAGCTATCCGAAGAGCTGCATAAGCCAGTCAGACGCAAATTCCAGAAGCGTCGCGTTTTGGTAGGTTGGGTGGACGAGACCTTCGCAGCCGACCTCGTAGATATGAGCGCCTTCTCCGAGGATAATCGAGGCTTCAAATACCTCTTGAGCATCATCGACGTCTTCTCCAAGTATGGCTGGTTGGTGCCGCTCAAGGATAAGAAAGGTGCGACGGTGCGAGATGCCTTCCGGACCGTCTTCAAAGATCGCAATCCCGAGAAGCTATGGACCGATAAGGGCACGGAATTTGACAATCGTGAGATGAAGGATCTGCTCCAGAAGCACGACGTCGATCTCTACTCTACGGAGAATGAGGAGAAATCGAGCGTGGTGGAGCGCTGGAATCGTACCATGAAGGAGAAGATGTTCAAGTACTTCTCAGCCAATTCTACGCGCACCTACCTTCCCGTCTTGGATGATCTCGTCCGCCAGTATAATACCACCAAGCATCGATCCATCAAAATGACTCCCACCGCCGCCAGCAAGAAAGGGAACGAGGCTAAGGCCTTCTGGAATCTTTACGGAGATCTCCCACCCATGAAGCCTCATCGATTCGACGTCGGCGATAAAGTCCGGATCATCAAGAAGAGGGCACTTTCGAGAAGGGATATACTCCGCGCTGGACGTAGGAAGTCTTTACCATCTTTCAGCCCCTAGCGACGCAGCCACCGACCTATCGCCTCAAGGACTTCTACAACGAAGAGGAGATCAAGGGATCCTTCTACGAGCAGGAGCTGCAGCGCACCGATCAGGACGTCTTTCGCGTCCAGGATATCCTGCGGCGACGAACCAAGGATGGGGTGAAGGAAATCTTCGTGAAGTGGCTGGGATATCCAGCATCTTTCAATTCATGGGTCAAAGAGTCCGACTGGCAATTATCAAGGGAGACCAGAAAGTCTTGATTTACGCATGCTTCAGCTCGACGAAGCGCCTTAATGCGTCTAGATCTTCCTGCAGGCGCTCGTAGACGGCTTTGGTGATGGGCTCATTATCCGTCTAGGGGAGTGGGAGATTTAGCACGCGATATTTCTGCATGTCTAGGTTCGTAGTCATCAAACCACCATTGGTCGAGACGCACTCTGACTTATCGACTTTGGTCACCAGCTTTTTGGTAAGGTCTTTGGGGGATGCGTCGTACTCCCTTTGCATCCGCCTGATGGTCATCTGCATCTGCTTAATTTCTGAATCTAGGTCGTCCGTGTCTTTCATACTTTCTTTCAGTTGCTGAGTGACCCATTTCTTCGTCACAGCATCCGAACTATCTCGCGGCAATCCAAGACTGGTGATGCGATGATCGTTCATATTGAGATCCTGAAGCATCCGCCAGACGGGCATGCGCTTCCTCGTGTGAGATCCAAACTTATCCATTTATCTATAGGTCGAAGATGACCTCTTCAAGCGTCCGACCTTCCGAAAGAAGCTTCAAGACGTGCAAGCAAAAGTGCCCACTGACCACGTCACCGCGACGCTGAAGCTCATCGGTATTATATCGAATCTCCGGCCTCAGATAGTCGATGATCTCGTTGGGTGGGGTAGGCCGTAGGGATCGAAGTAGACTTTGAGTCCTCCATGCTTATGCGTATTCGATGATGCGTGGGGTGGATGGTAGGGCATTGCGCATGAATACCCCTTTGAAGTGGGGGATATGCAGCATTTTCCTCCAGCTCTAGATTCGAGAGGGGCTGGTGGGGGAGGAGGATGCCGTGCACTCGTATGCTGCTCATTTATCAAGTATGGTCAATCTGGATGGGCAGGCGAAGCCGACGAAGTCCCACATCCGTCAGGGCCTACTAAGAGTGGAGAAGGAGGGATGGGCTTCCGCACCCGTCAGAGCCTAATAAGTGCAGTGGGGATGATCCCACCTCAATTGCGGGCAATTCGATAGTGTTCATGGGCAAGGGTGCTGATTCCGTTGGGGAGGATGTGACGCTTGTCGTCTTTGGCGGAGAGCGCGATCTTGTTGATCTCCTCGGCGTAGATCTGATGGAGATGGCTCCGGAGGATATTCATCGGACGATGGATCTCTTGCTGGGTAGTGAGGCATCGCTTGTAGTCCTCGAAGGCGATGCTGCGCTTGATGACGCTCTTTGTGACTCCCTTCGCCTTCTTGGTGATCTCACCGTCATCCACCTTGAAAGCGTATAGCTTCGCCCGGAGCCCCACGAATTCGGTCATGGCCTTACCACCGTACTCGTCCTTAAATACCCCGAGGATCTTCTTATTCACGCCGGTGTGGGTGCCGGAGGAATGCTCTTCCGGGTAGTTGGACGTATCGAATTTGGCCTGGACGTGCGGAGCGATATCCTGCTAGAAGTCATCGGTCTTGATCTCATAGGCCAAGCTATCGCATTCGGTTAAAAGAAGCCGGGCGCGATCACCGTATATTTTCCTCATGAATCCATAGTGAAAATCGTACATGAGAAGCTTTGAATTATCCAAGATGCGGGCTCCTAGGTAGATCGGCTTATCAAATTTCAGCTTGGTCTTCTTCATATGGACTGCTGCTAGATTCTCGGTGAAGACCACCCGACGTTCGAAGTTGGGCTTGGCCACGAGCTTCAGGGCCTGCTTCTCGGTAGTGACCAGCCTGACGTCTACGTGCTTCCGGATATTCTCCATGGTCTTGCCGAAGACTGAATCATTCATGAGCTTGAAGAAATCCTTCTCGGAGTCGGTCTTGGCCTTGGCGCGGAGAGCGGTATAAAGGTCGATATATTTCTTGAGCCATGGGGATTGCCTGAACCTGATGATCCGATGGACTTTGGTGAGCTTCATCCCCCTCTCCCGATACATCTTGAGATTTCGATAGTGGAGGGTGTATTTCTCACGCTTGCCTAGGTGAGGCACCAGCTTGCGGACTTTGTCGATCTCTACGGTGTCGGCCGCGAGAGGGTAGTCGTTGTAGGCGTCGTGAAAATCCTGTGGATATTCGAGATCGCATTCTACCATGGCCCCGTATTCGTGGTCGGCGGGATATTCCAAGATCTCATCGATCTTCTCTGGCTTGATCCATTTGAAATCTCCCGTGGGGATAGGCTGCGACATCGCCCAACCCGTAGAGATTATTGGCGTCGAGGTAGGTGAGATGCTTGGTGGGCTGAGAGGCGTCGTAGTCGGTCATGTAGGGATTATTAGCCTTGCCGTAGCGGTGGGAGATCATGGCGACTCCTCCTCTAGTGCCCCTCTCGAACATTAGCAGCATGTCCGGATCGGAGAGAAGCTCCAGTCTTTGCCCAGTGGTTTTGAGGGCGGCGTCGTAGGACAATCCGGGAGATGTGTAGTAGTTGGCAGGATCAAGTCCATAATGAGTCTGGCAGATATCCCTGAAATTCTCGAAGATGTCGGCAAGCAGCAAGACGTCGGTTTCTAGGTAGAGATCGTGGTAGTCGCGTAGGGTCTTGCACTCGAAGGTCTCCCAGACCCTTCGTCGGTGATGCCCTCTGCGTAAAGTGTGCTGTAGAAGGCTTCTTTGGGTGGGAGCTGAGTCTCTTCCAGCTTGGCCTCCCCATCCATATAATCGTAGGGAAATACCCTCTTCCGAATCATCAGCTCGTGGCAATCGTCAAATCTTGCTTTCACGGTCTTGAATTGGTCGGGAGTGAGGCTCTTGGCTAGCTTATCCAGCGAGCCGAGTAAGAAGCGCATCGAATCGACGAATCTCATTTCCAGATCTCCCACCTTCCTGGAAAAGCTGATATATTTCTCATCGGTATTGGGAATGCAATCGTCCTTACCCTCAGTGAATCCAAGCTCCTTGACGAAGATTTGGGAATCATACCCACTCAAGTTGTGGAAGAGGATGGGGACGTGCTTCGGGAGCTGGAAGTCCAGATTGCACTCGTTGTGTGCTGCACCACGATATTTCCCGGTAAGATGGTCGTGATCCCGGACCTTATCCCCTCCCAATTCATCCCCGCAAATGTGGCAGTGCGTGCTTTCTTCAAAGCTCTCCTTGTCCTCGTCGGTCATCACCATGGGCTTATTCTCCTTGTATATCTTACCAATGGCTCGCACTTCCTCCTCCATACACTCCACGAAATTCTTGGCCGCATCCTCCCAGCAGTGGACGAATGGGGCCTTGTAATCACCATGAGCGTACTTCACGTAATAGCAGAATCCCGATGGTCGCTGAAACTGGTAGGTCTTCGTGTAGGAGTGTGATGGATCCGGCTGACAGGTGCTGAGCTTCTCCGTGAAACACTCAAAGTCCGCATATATGACGAATGGAGCTCTCATCTTCTTTTTGTGGTTATGGAAGGCTATGGCGGTCCCTTCCGGCATCTCGATCCTGACGACTTCTTTCTGACTGCAATATTCCATATGCTCGTCCAAGATATCTTGCCTGGAAAAAGGGGAGAGGCATCTGCGGCAGAAGAAAAGCTCATGACCATGCTCCGTCACCTGGGAGCTCAGAAGTCGAGAGAGGCTCTTGATCCAGCAGTAATGCTGCTTGCCTCCGCGAGCCAGGAAGAGATCTACGTGAGTGGAGCCCGTATTCTTGGATATCTTGATGGGGTAGATCTGAAGATCCTCTTCCCCATCTTCACCCTTCTTTACGCCATCGAAGCCATAGACGTTGACGTTGATGGTGGGATTCTGCCTCTCGAACTTATCGATCGCCTTGAGCGAGACTGGAAAGTCGATGCCTTCTAATTTTAGCTCATCTTCCCATTTCTTGTACTGAGATACGCGGTTGGTGGATTTCTGATCGACTTCCTCATGGTGGAGGGCTGCCAGCATTGCCCACTGGAAGCAGCGATCATCTTCATTTTTCACATTTATGATCGCCTTCTTTTTCCGATGGGGTTGGTATGAAGGAGTCCCTCTTGAGTGGCTTGAATTGGTTGAGATGGATTTCTAGCTTCTCGACGTGCCTGAAAGTCCATCCGCTTCCTTCCCGCATATATTTAGCCATATTTAGCCATATTTTCCTTGGCCTCCTCCATCATGAAGGCGATCTCCAATTCGAGGTCGGATGATTGGGTGAGGGTAGCAAGAGCTGATCGGGAGTAGGGGGCGATGTAGGTATTTTCTCCGGTCGCGGGATTGGTCTTCACTAGCTCCACTAAGAGAATTAAGTGGACCTTCAATCCCTTCTTCTTGGTGAAAGCATCTGAGATGGTGGTGGAGATTGTGCTCCGACTTACTTTGAGAAATGTGGTCACGTCGTGAGCCTTTACGGGTTCGATGACGACCGTGCCAAATACACCATTCAGCGCTTGCCGCCTATCGGTGACCTTGATCTCATCCTCGACTGGGGCATTTCTGATATCTTCTTCAACCAGCTGAATGAGATCCTCTCTCTTGAGCCGGGAGAACTTGGTGAGGCCGCGATTCTTGGCGAGTGCTTTCAGCTGCTTCTTGCTAAAGACTTCCTTACGGGTCAATTTACGGGCGGTTTTCTCCTCGATGAGCTTCACCAAGGCCTCATTACTTTTCCTGCTGACCCCCTCAGACCCTCATCCTTAGCTATTTGACGGAGGGTCTTCATGGTCTCTTCAACCACCATCTTACCCTCGACGGGGATGGTCTCCTCTTCTTCCGTCTCGCGTGGTTGCCTTTTATGTCTCCAGCAGAGACCATCCTTCCCGGGCTTGCTCTTGCAGAACTGCCCCTTCTTCCTCTTGAGTGGGTAGCCGCAGGTGGTCTTCTGCTCCCTTGGTTGATGCTCAAATCGCTGGACTTGCTCCACCCCAAAATTTTGACACTGCTGGGTGTGCTCATCCATCTGCACCAGGTCGGGGGCATTGCAGCACTGATGCTGCTTTTTTGGGGTGGGGGTGCTATCTTCCAAATCTTCTTCATTCTCCAGAAAGAAATCCTGGAACCGATCCATCTTATTTCTTTCGGATGCCATATCTTTATTTATATCAATCTGTGACATCCTTCCCTTTAAGGTGTCCTGATCCCCACTTTCCCATGGGACGACTTGTCTATCACTGAACACATATGACATTCTTGTATTTACCCTATGATCAATAGGAATGCCGTCCGTTTGCATTTTGCACTCGAGGTGGGGATTTTTATGCAGGATTCTGCATGAGTGCGGCAGAATCGGCCTTTTCAAACTACTGGTGAACTGAACAGAAAGGTGGGGTTTTGATTAAATGGAACAGAACATGCAGTAAGTTATATAAACTTATGATTGGAAGTTGATACGATTTTCTAAATAGTATATGTTATGTATTTGAAGTTGCTAACGACCAAGCTGAAAAATATTATCCATGTGAAAAAAATCCTATTAGGAATGCTTCCTAAACTTGAATCGAAGCTCATATTCCACTGATCAGGGATAAGCATATCTTTCAAGTAAGTCACAGCTAGAAGTCTGCTCAACAAAATTCCTTAATGTTATAAATTTTAAATACAACTCGAAAACTATGATACTTTCATTGAACAGGTAACATAAAACAATTACAATGAAAGTAACGATCAAAGTCAAAATCCAGCACAAGAAAAACACAAATGAAAGACAAAAGGACAATTGTAAAAAAGAAGTCTATATATAGCCTGCCGGACCTGGCACTTAATTTGTGACAAAATATGGAAAATCAGTCCTGGAATCCCATTGCAGAAGGTACAAAATTTTAATCGTCTGCTATCTTACTGTATATTTTCCAGATTAATTATATACACCAAAGGACCAAAATTTTAGGCCACTGCCGGTAACCTTTGACCTTACCGTTTTCAGCTAGACATATAATACCATAGTTGTATGAAATCATGATTACATATGTCTCTGTTGTTTTCATCATTCGTTTAAAAAGGGTTGTAAAATTGACACAAAAACTCACAGAGTCTCAACAAAGACCTCAGTAAAGTCCTTGTCTAATTTTGATACTTGTGGCATTTCTTTACTGTCATTAAAAAATGATCCTATGGTGAATTAAACCAGCTTTCAGCAGCTTCGCACAATACTTGACCAAATCGGGGACTAATATGTTATATTAGCCCCGGGCCAAAAGTATTGGCACACGATAGGATTTTTTCAGGGCTTTCATCAGCGATATACTAGTAGTCTCTGTGTAAAACCACATTTTTCACAAAAAATACTGTGGAGCCATTTCTCATCCGATTTCAATTAAATTTTGGCATTACATTGAAAATAACACGCAGTTTAATTGTTTAATGTCATAACTAATTCAACAGCCAATAATGTTTACAAGTAGTCTGAATAGTTATGATTGTTTTATTGTCAGTGGAAACAAATTGTTAGTCATTTCAAATTTCTAATTACCTATAAATGTATCTTTCAAATTTGGAATATGACGACTGTCCCATGTTGTTAGAGCGTTTAGGTGTATGCTCTTAGATTTGTCGTTTGTCCGATGGATTTCTCTTTCTGGTCTATCCCTCTGAATGTGCTTCGGACTTTCGTTGTCAGTTTATATATTAAGTCAGTACCACCACGACTAGTTATAACAACAATATTGAAAGTGACATAAAACTCGCTTGTTTATTTGTTAAAACAATATCCTTTAAAATTTAATATTTCCTATATAAAACCACATAACCTGTTTTGCAGCACGTGTTTTTGCAGATACTTAGAAAATGCCCTGTTGATATATATCCTTGACCCGGAAACGTTTACTTGTTCAACATCACTGTCGGACATCCTGGTTTCAATGGGAATTTGTCCAACGTTGCCACATCTTGCATCCAACGGGAATCTCAGAGAATGATGCTTGAGAATTCTTTACATAATCCTTCGTTTGATATTTCATCAGTAGTGCGATAGTGTATGTTTCTTCGACCAGCAGTCAGTTTTATTAGTGAGCACTCCTAGAATTACGTTTTGTCTCATTGAGATAGTGGTCTTGAATTTAGGGCAACTGGAAAAGGAAAGTGAAAGTTTGGGAACCCGCTTTTGCCAGTGCTTGTACCAAAATTTGCAGTACTCGAGTTCCTGTCGTTGTTTGTTTTTCATCTGTGTTTTAGTTGTGGTGGTCTTGGTAAATTGTTGGCTGTGATTGGTCTTCTCATTTTTGATCCGACTGAAATGACACGTAGATAGAATTCTGTCATGGGAAACTTCGGAAATCATGCAACAATAAAACAATTTTCAGGCCAGAATACCATAACTTAATTAACATCTGCATGCAGGATTAATGATGACGGCATGCATGAATATACGAGATCAACAACAAAAAGACAGGACACCTTGGGATAGGTAAATTACCATTAGATGTTAGGAAACAGACTGACAAAATATGAACTTTGGGAAGAGAATTTGACAAATAGGCACTCTGGGAAGAGGATCTGACAAAGAAGGCACTTTGGGAAGAGGATTTTAAAAGAAAGACGGCTGCTGGATGGAAAGATAGGTCACGAAACACAACCGATAAATCAAAGCGAGGAGTGAAAATCCACGAACAAGTGAAATTTGGAAATAGATAACTGGACAAGACATCGAGGAAATTTATTGTACCTGTGATGAATCTCTCAAATATTCCCGGTCTCTAACCATTGCCGCATCACGCCTTCGAAAAAGGGGGTTAAAAAAAGGTTCCACGAAATGGAGGGTTCCACACGATTTCTTTTTGGCGATTTTTGTCAATTTTACCTAAATTTTGCACGACATATAAAAATTTTCCCACAAAAGAAGGTTCAAACCCCGGACCCCCCCCCCCCCCCCCCCCNCGGATCAGCCAATGCTAACATAAGTTAATAAAGGGAAATGATACTGTATTGACGACTCTGGGACTTTAAAGGTTGGTTAAGGAATCAAACGGAGACGCGAAGTTTCCTACTCAACAGACGATTTATGAACCCTGTAATATTTCTCACTGGTATCTTTGTTCAGTTATTTTCTTTTGTTTACTAGTTTCGACAAATCTATCTACATTCATTTTCATTTAGACCTACCTTTTCTTAACATTTAATTCATTATGTAGAACGCAACAGCCTTCCAAGAATCCACATGCAAATTCAAATACAACTGTTTATTGAAACCTCAATTGTTACCTCTAGTGTTCTTTAATATATGCAATGAAGGAATATGCAGTAAATGCACATGAGACAAAGTCTCTGCAAATACATGGTAAAATAAAGCAACAACGCTTTTATTGCTGTTCTTCATTTTGAAGTCACCATGAGTAGTTATGAAAGGCCGATTCTACACCAGCCCAACTTTCAAGGGGAAATCCTGCATAGGACCACCAACTCCGACGGCCAAATGCAAACGGACGGCATTCCTATTTAGCATAGGGTAAATACAAGAAAATATGTCTTTCGTACACAATGGATTCGTTGACGAATTCATCAGCAAAGACACCTTTCAGGAGAAGGTGCAGGACCAGGATCAGGAAGCCCTCAAATGGAAGGACTTGCCCATAGGAGTGATCTATAAGATCTTGGAGGTGGCAGAAGTGGAAGGAAAATTTGGCAAAAGCAAAATTCTCACTCTAAATAATCGAGAAGGGGAGACCACCAAGGTATGGCCTGCCCCACGCTCAACGAAGAGAAGGGTCCCTTACCTTACAAGGAGCTTTCGTTCAGAGCACAAGATTCAAGCTGAGCAAGAAATCTAATCAGCAGTATCTCCCATACGATCTGGTGAGGAAGTGAAAAAAATGCCAGAAAGCAAGGGGTAAGGGCGCAAAATTTCTCAATCCAAAGCGGATTGGGATTTTTTTATATGGATGGTTCGGGAATGAGGGGCGATCTCTGCCAATCTTGCACTTCCCAGTGCCTGCAAGCCGATCTGGCGGAGGGTGGTGAATGCCGATGCGCGTGCAAGTATAAGTAGACGGATACTGGGGAGTGCGGGAAATGTGGTTTGGCATGCCCCCTGCATCGTCACGCCCGGACGATACCAGCACCTTAGGGTTTTCCTCAACCCCCATGGGTTCAAAAGGTGGCGAGAGGGCATCCATGCCAGCTTCCTTGCGGACCGGGAAAGGATACGTGCAAGAAGCATATCTACCTATCGTCGAAGGTGCGCTGCCAGCACCATCTGCCGACTCCAATGTTCGAAACCTTTTCAAACGTCAAACGCTTCCCAGAACGCCCCTCCAAACGCACCTCAAACGCCAAACGTTTTCCCGAACTCCCCCTCAAACGCCAAATTAACTCTTCCCCGAACGCTAATTGTTTCCCCGAACGGCCCTCCAGACGCCCCTCCCAACTCCCCCTCAAACCCCAAACGCCCCCAAAACGCTAAACGCAACCCGCTTGATTGTCGATCGCCACTGCAGATACCCATGTAATCGCGGCAGGAGCTTTCTACCATCTCCACCGCCATTTCCCGACCCTTGGTAGGGGTAATCCTAAGCCCTGCAAGCACCAAACTAAAGACCCCTTGGGATTTTCGCGCACCTGCCGCATGGAAAAGTAGGATCCCCGATATACTTGCCATCCTTGCCCTAGAGTAGACTTGGG
>MJUU01072966.1:38360-52371 GCA_002080025.1 Modiolus philippinarum
GTTGTATAAAGTGTAGAAAAATCATAACTGTCGATAGATGAAACTGGTTTTTGTATTGATTGCAATTTATCTAAAACTTCAATAGAGTTTTTTACACTCCAAAAGTAATTGACACCAGAGTTTTGATAAGTTTTTTCACAATATTTTATAATTAAGTCCTTTATACAAGAAAGTGCACTGGTTAAATGGATGGACAAGTTAGTAGTAGAACAATTACTCGATGCCGAAATAAAACGATGCTTGTACGGGTTTTTGTGAAGCTTAGGAATCCAGTACATAGTAGGCAAGGTGTTATCTTTAGGTGGAACTTTGAGCATTTCTGTGTCCTTGTAATGTTGTTTGGTGAGAGTTTGTTCATCACAATTGGTGCGTTTGAAAGTATTAGACTTGTCCAATTCGTTTTGTTGGACATCGATGTAGTATTTCTTTCATATGATTGAAACGTTGTTAGAAGCTTTGTCAACTGGTACAAACACATATTTTTAGCCAAGATCTCTCAATTTAGACTTTATTCTATTAACAGACAGCTTAGGATGTGGCTCAACATAATTATCTTTATAAAAATTAATTCTGTTGCTGACTTTGGTAATAATTTTATCTTTGAACAAATTCAGTGCGTGTTTGTCTGCACTTTCCCGTTTGCACCATTTTATACAGTACTTAGTGACTGCGTCTTTAATGATTTCAAAACAAGCTTGCCAGTGAATTTTGGAAGGTGGGCGATATTTAGGCCCTTTTCTAAAGAACTGTTGAACTTCTTTATCTTCAATGATGTTGAATGAACCTTCCTCATATTTTTTCATCCAATCATGCCAATATCAGCTCTCTGTCCAGTCTGACATTTTTTAAAAACCTTTGTTCTAAAGGTAATCCATTCAGTGTTGATGACCATGATATTTGACCTTCAGCGGAATGTGTCATTAACAGTACATAAAGTTTGTGAAGTCTTTATAATCTTTATAACAATGTTCCATGAACAGTACATAAAGTTTGTGAAGTCTTTATAATCTTTATAACAATGTTCCATTAACAGTACATAAAGTTTGTGAAGTCTTTATAATCTTTATAACAATGTACCATTAACAGTACATAAAGTTTGTGAAGTCTTTATAATCTTTATAACAATGTTCCATTAACAGTACATAAAGTTTGTGAAGTCTTTATTATCTTTATAACAATGTTCCATTAACAGTACATAAAGTTTGTGAAGTCTTTATAAAAACAGGTTCAGCACCTGATTTGTCTTAATGAATTTTTTTAAAAAGTTTTTCAGATGATCCCGTGCTTGAAATTTCTTTATCGACTGACGGTTAGGTGTTCACTTGAATTATTTCCCTCCTCCATCGACTATCGCGAGCAATAATAAGATAAGGAAAGACAATATCACGTATAAAGCAGATGTGAATTTTTCACAACTATGACATAAAAAAGGTTAATCTTAAAGGAGAATTTATTGGTAATATGGATTACTTTTGTTTTCGCACTTATTTCTACGCTAGTCTATGAGATCTAAGTTCATAAAAAGCAATATATTTTGAGAGACAATTACTATCGGAAACGAACCGTTGTTTGTCTATTCCAGCCCGCTATCTCCCTAAAAATGAATGGAAAAATGCCTCAGTGTTAACTTATACATAGTATGCCGTCCGCTTGTTGTTACGCCCAGGTTGATATATATAGTCTTCAACGATCAATCATGTTTTGTAGATGGTCGTCACCAGATTGTAACAGGTACGGAAACTGGGGGCCTTTTACTGTCTACATTACAGTGAGTTGGAATAACTGAAAGCCCTTACTGTGAAATCCTTATGGTCAACACACTGTGGATACCTTTCCTATCCATTTATATCGTAGTTGTAATCCAAGACATGTTTTTGAATGGATCTTGTGGTAACATATAGGAGTCAAAGTCAAAGACAAAGTCAAAAAGCTTTATTTAAAGTCGATAAAAGTTAACAGTACAACATAAGCTGCAATGAGCTTTTTAAATCGACTAAAACAATAACAGACATAGTTTAAAACACACATGTAACACATGTTTACATACATTGAACATTTCTACACAGTTAAGACATAAAATTAATTATAGTTAAACAAAATCATATTAGACAAAGCACAATTAAAATGCAGCACTAGCAAAACAGATACAGTACAATACAAGCACAAACACAAACACAAAGTTAAAATACACATGTACACAAAAAGCACATTAAGCAAAAGCACCATCAATAAGCAGCAACATAAAAGCAATGCATTATTTGAAGCATAAAATCTAGTACTAATAAAAATTTAAAGCAAATACATCAATAAAACAAACAAAATCCCAAACTAAAACCAATTAAGCACATGCACTACATTTACATGAGTTATCATTCCAAGTACTTATTAATTTAATAAATTGGTTAAAATTTGTTTCTAATCTAAAATTATTTGGTAACTCATTCCATGTTTTTGCAGCTAAAAATCTAAAAGAGTGAATTCCATACCTGGTAGTTCTTACAGTTGGTGTTTCTACTGTATTTTTGTATCTAAAAGAATAATTATGTTTTTTTAAAATTAATCAAGTCATTTAAATAAATAGGGTTTCTATTATGTAAAATTTTAAAACTTTCTATTGCAATTGTCCTCAGTCTTCGGACACTTAATCTTCATATGAGAGTTCGTAGTCCTCATAAATAAATCTTAAGGCTCTCTTGGATTTTTTGTATCTTTTTGTATTCTTTTGAGGACAAAAGTGCCAAGTAAGTGGGCAATAATTAAAATTAGATAAAATAAAAGAGTAATATATTGTCAGACGTCCAAGCCTATTCAAATATTTACCAATTATTTTTAAAACATTTAATTGGCGAGATGCCTTTCTGCAAATTTCTGAAATATGCCTATCAAAATTTAATTCATAATCTATGTAACCCCCAGCAATTTAACATCTTTTTCGCAAACAATTTTGTTACCATTTAATTCAAAAACAGTATTTTTATCAAAAGTTGTTTCCCCAATATATTACACTTTCTTTACACTACGAAAGATATCATTTAAAATAAAATTTGTAGTATTTTGACATAAATAAGGTCGACTAGTCAATATAACACCAATAAGAGTTGGAGATGAATCTTTAGTAAAGCAAGTTGCTCTTTTGATAAGATCAAATGTTTTAATAAAATCTGTTGTAAACTGATCATCCGTCATAGACGGGGCCTATAAAGACCACAAACCAATAGGAGACATATTGATGCATCTGTTTTCAAGTTAATAGGCAATAGGCAATTTTTATTGCTCAAACACATGTGATTAAATGGTTATGGCATTATAAACAGATATACCCTGTGGGACCCGGAGTCGGAAATTTTATATATTGATAAAATTTCCTACTCTTGCGGTGGGACCTGTGTTCCCGGACTTTTAAAGGTTGTTTTTTTTTCTTAATTTCTTCTTTTCTTTGTTTAATTGGGTTCCGGTCCCTTGTGGAAAAAAAATTATGGATCGGCACCTGGACCAGCCAATGTGAAACAATATGCCCCATCATTTCGTTGCGAAGGTAATCTGCTGCGAAAGAAACAGGGGTTGACAAAACTATTTTCTGTACCGGATGTTACAATTGCGCATGTCGACATTCTTGAGCTTTCCTCGCAACTGTCAAAGAAAGCAAAACACATTTCTTAAAATGTCGTACAGAGACCTTAGAAGTAAGAATATAGCAAAGCACCAAATTATTCAGTGCATAAATGATGATCAATGATGGCAAACAATATTTAACCCAGAACTGTATTTAAGGGCTACCCTCAACCCTGTTTCCGTCCATCATGATAAAATCGCCCCAACCACAGGCACTTGTTTCATAAAAAAAAATCAGTCCCTCCCTCTCTTCTTCCACAAGGTAGTGGAAGAAGAGAGGGAGGGACTGATTTTTTTTTTGAAACAAGTGCCTGTGGCCCCAACATCAAATCTTTAGAAAACAGGGTCAGGGGATTTGTTAAGATTTTGAGACGTTTCGGCCATATGAAATTTCAGCCATGTATAATTTTTGATTTGAACGTTTTAGCTATTCTTCCTTCCTTTTTTATATGAGTCGGACTCTTCTGGAGTGTACTGTAATTGACTTGGTACTGGTAGTATACCCTGGCTCAAAACAGACAGGAGTCTAATATAGGCATAGAATAGAATAGATTTTATTTCCAATTAAGGGCCCTCAAGGGGCAGAAAATCGACATATATATAATTTGTAGATAATTAGTATACATATATAATATCACATATAAATGAGTCAAATATCAAGTTAGTTCAGTCCGGGAAATCCAGGAATTCGACAACGTTGTCGAATTCAACAACTGTTGTTGAATTCAACAACTTAAAGTTGTCGAATTCGACAACTCTATAGGTTTTTCAAAAAGTGGCATAAAGTTATGACAGATAGCATAGTTTTTTTGCTTTATTTTTTTTCTGAATACATTTTCTGAAAACTTTCACAGTGGTTGCAAAAAATCAGACCAATAATAAAAATTTTCCCCATTACCCTCAATGTTAAATGAAGTTGTTGAATTCGACAACTTTCATGACTTTTTCATTTTTTTCTAAACTGAGAAAAAACGGCATCATATGAAGTAGTTTACTTGTTATTTGATCTGATTCTGCACAACTTTTCTATTGGACTGAAAAAAATCTATGCAGGAATTAAAAAGTTACCCATTACCCTCAATGCAAATGAAAAATATTATATAGGCAAAACTGGTCAAATTGGGTTGTTGAATTCGACAACGTTGTCGAATTCAGCAACGTTGTCGAATTCTGGGATTTCCCGGACTGAGTTATTACCTATAAAGCACAAATACACAACATACACTAAGTTATATGTAATATGTACTGTCTATTAAACTGGAAGGCAGCTAGATAAAAATTCACACATTTTTTCTATAATGGTGTTATTCTCCATGGTCATTAACCAAATAAGTTTATCTTGGTTAGACATATATTTAAAATTTGGACACTGAGTGTAAATATTATTTAAAAGAAGTTGTCTCTTATAATTGTAAAAAGAGCACTCAATGAGGAAATGTGTTTCATCTTCAATATTGTCAGAGAAACATTTATCACATATCTTCCAAAGGAGTATTTGTGTAACATCCACTTTCAACTTTTAACTTGTGGTTACTAATTCTAAATTTTGAAAGAACTTTCCTGTTATGGAAATCATTTAAATTTAGGTATTTTTCATACTCAAAAGTAAATTTATGTTTTAAATATGTACGGAGTTTACCATTTTCATTAATTAACTTAGCTCTAGTTTCTAGCCATATTTTTTTATAAAACTTTTTACAATAACTTTTCAGTTTAATAGACAGTGCATTGGGTTTATATGTACATAAATTTGTCTTTGACATATTAATTTCCAAAATTTTCAAAACATGTAGAATGTATGTGTACCAAGTGTGTGTTCCTAACTCATGTAAAGTTTTAACCTCAGTATAAGCATTTTTTAATAGAATATTATTTGATTTTTCAATTCTGTACCAAAATTTAATAGTACTTTTAAGAATATCCATTACAAATGGTATACGGCCCAATTCACTTATAACAGCGAAATTGGAACTCTTTTTATGAACACCTTAAATATATTTTGAGAAATGTAAATTCAATTTGTCAGCAGGAAACACACTAGGTAATTTAGAATAGTTACACAAAATGTCAGACTGATGTTTTAGATTTATGTAACAACCCCATACATCTGAGCAATATAACAAAATTGGTTTAATGGTGTGGTCAAAGACATGACATGAAGTTTTAATTGATGGTTGGAGTGAGAGAAAGTCACTTTTAAGTTTCCATAAGGCTTTGTTTGCCTTATTGTACAAGTCTTGTCAGGGTTGGCAAAAAAGCGGGAAATACTCATATTTCCCAGGACGGTGGGAAATACTGGGAATTCCCGGACAATACTGGGAAATATACATTTTTGTACTGTCAAATGATATAACTTCAAAACATTGTAGTTAAACTTTATTCATAAATGCACATTTATGCCCAATTGGGCTGAAGGCATATAAACAAAACATATGACATAAAGTATATACAAACTATAAAACTATAACATTAGACAATACATACATGTAAAAAGAATGGTATATAGTATTTTTAAATTTTTAATATATAAACTACACAGTTAAGAGTCCACTTTTCTCAGTTCTAGTGACTTTTTAATAAAATGAACAACAAACTGTGAAAGCATAGTTAAAGATAGTATTTTCTGTAATCATAAAGATTTATCAATATTTAAAATTTCTGGGTAATGATGACATTTGTTTTAATTCAAGTTGTAATTTTTTATTGTTTGAACACTCAAAAAAGAAATGATTCTCATCCTCTATTTTATTTAAATTGCAAGTGCAACAAATAGATCAAATATGTCTTAATGGATGTATACATAGGGAATTTCATTTTCTCCCACTTCCATATGACTATTCCAAATAAGTAAAGCAATAAAAGTCTTCCGATTTTCAGTATCAAACATCACCTCCATTCAATGGTAATCATTGTAATACCTTGAAATGCATTTGGCTTGTATTAATGTTTTTATTATCAAGAATAAAATTAATTAAGGTACTAGTATTTGTCATAAATATTTCATTTATCAACTAAAATTTGTCAAATGTGAGAGTGTTAATTACTAAAACAACATAAATGTCAATGATGGGCTTGGGTATGTTTAATTTTTCAATACATCTAATTGATTCTTAAAGGAATGTTTTCATAACTACCTAGATTTTAAAATAATATGAATAATACACCTAATTCTTAATTTAAAAATTAATGACATGTATTTCAAACACAATTTTAAAGGATATATAAATTTTAAAAAATAGAACTAAATAAATAGTTAAGAGTATTTTTGTGTCAAAAGGACTTGATTTTTTAGTAATTTTTTTCATATTTCCCAGTATTTCCCACTTTTTGAAAATAAGCAGTATTTCCCAGGACGGTAATTCCCGGTAATTACCAGTGGGAATTACCACCACTGGTATTTCCCGGCCAACCCTGAGTCTTGTTGTGCACCAGTGAAAGAGCCAGAACAGGTAAACAGAACGCCTAAATATTTGGTAGCTTTGACACATCCAAGATGTACCCCATTAAGGGAAAAGGGTTCATTTAAAAATTTCCCTGTTTTATTAAATATCAAAACATTTGTTTTGCTAATGTTAATGCTTAAGCACCAGTCATTGCAGAAATTTTGCAAACAGTTAATTTTGTTCTGCAGACCTGAAGCTGAGTCAGACAGCAGTATAACATCATCTGCATACATTAGACAATCAATACGCATATCATTTAAAAATAGTGGACTTGGTGAATCCATAAGGTAATCTGGAAGGTCGTTAATAAAGACTTTAAAAAGGTTGGGGCTTAAAACATCACCTTGTCTGACTCCAACACTGGAGCAAAAAAACTTTGTTAATTCATCACCCAACTTGACACACAGTGTAGACTTGCTGTACATATCTTTAAGTAAAGTAAGAAATAAACCCCCAATATTAGCTTTTAAAAGCTTAATGTATATCGCTGAATGAAGAACACTATCAAAAGCTTTGTGAAAATCTATGAAACATGCATATACTTTTTTATTTTTAGAAAAATATTTATCTAGCAGAGCTTTTAAAACAAATATATGATCCGAAGTTCTTGAGTTTTTAGAAAAACCAATCTGGAAAGGACTAATAATCTCATTTTTTTTCCAAAAAACAGTCAAGTCTAATGTTAAGTACAGAATTCAGCAACTTACTAAAAGCCCCAGTAACTGCTAAACCTCTGTAATTCACAGGTTTGGTTAGATCACCTGATTTGGGAATTGGGGAAATATAACCTTTTGTCCAATTTGTAGGGTATTTACCATAAACAAAAATTTTATTAAAAAGTAAACAAATAGGTAGGATTAAAAACTTAGAGCCTGCCTTAAGCATGTCATTAACCACCTGCCTTATTACACTTTAATCTTTTAATTGCTGTTTCAATCTCTTTTTCAGAAATCTTATAATCCATTTCATTAAAACAGAGAGTGTCTTTTTCCAAGTTTTTCAACACTGCTCTTAAAACATTTTGTCTACTTTCATATTGTACAGATGGGCAATTCAATTTTTTGAAGTGTTCATAAAAAATATCTGTTTCAACAGGGGGGGGGGGTGAGATTTTCAGACTCCTTTAAAGAGTTGACTGATTCCCAATATTGTTTTGGGTTGTTATTATGTAGACTTTCTAACTTATTAATAATGCTTTTTTTATAGGACTTCATCTTATATTTTCGTGCTTTATTATACAATCTGTTATTCTTAAAAAAATTGTTTCTTAAATTCAAGTTAAAGGGATCGCTTGAGATCAACTTCCCCTTTTTGATCAGTTGACTTCTCATCGAAGTAAGGTCAGAGTCGTACCATTTTTTTCTGACGTACCTTCTTTTTACGATTTTTAGGAAGTCTTAAACAAGATTTAGCAGCATTTAATATTATACATTCAAGTTTATCACATGCAGCATCAATGTTGTCTTGAGAATCATTAAATTTAAAATCTTGAAAATTTTTAATTTTTTCGTAAAATTCTGGTTTTGATAAAGTAAATTTATGTACATCTAAAACTTTATTCAATAGTTACACTGTATCTGTCTGTAGTCAAGTGGTGAAGCTTGGGCCCAGAATTCTTCCAGCGATGCTGACTTGGTGATGGTCTCAGGAAGTCTGTTCCATTCCCTGATTGATTATGGGAAGAATGAATGGTTGTATGTGCCTCTATTTGTGGTTGTTTGGTGAAGTTTGTGTGTGCCTCTTGTTCTGTTGTCTCCTGAAGAGTAGTATTTATCAGGGTCATTGTCAATGAGTTGATGTTGTATACGGAAGCACATGATCACATTTAATTTCTGTCTCCTTTGTTCCAGTGGTTCCAACTGTATTTGATTAAGAAGTGTTGTTACACAGCCAGGTGAGGTGTTTTGGTAGTTGTGTACAAATCTGTCATAAGTTTGTGCAGAAAGGGCTGCATTTCCATTTCAATCTTGACAAATTGATAAATAGTCATTTTTCTGAACTGCTTTTTAGATTGGTATTTAACATATCCCAACATTACCAGGTTATCTGTACAAAAGCAACATTTTAATACTGCTGACTTTATTTAAGAAAATATGGTGAAAATCGTAAATATTAATATATATTAGGATTTGATTGAAGGATGCAGAAGTTTGTTTTATCTTTGGGTTACATTTACTAATTTGACGACCGTCCTTGCCTTTTAGCAGAATGTTCAATTATTCATTTGGAATCAATAAAAAAAACTATCAAAACAAAATCCCATTTATACATCCCAATGCAAAGCACTTGCCGTCTAAAATAAGACCCTGGGTTGACGAAAACTACATTTGTAACTTTCAGGACTTTCATAATGTACAGTTAGCTCAACGCGAACTGATTCTCTTTCAACACCGAATATTTTCCTGGTGGGACACTGCTTAACACCGATTTTCACCGAAAAATACTCAGTGTTTCCTTGGAGGAATCACATCGATTAGGGTGTCGTTATTGCCCTGAAAAGGAAAATCCTCCCAACACCGCGAAATGTATTACCTGTGTTCCTTTGATCTTTTGTTGGTAATCACAGACGATAATTAGCAAGTCATTGACATTTCATCAGTCAAGTTTTAATAAAAATTATATTTTATCTAAAGGTAGTAACTAAAAGTAAAAAATAAATTTGTTTTTGAAATAATTTGAAAAAAAATCAGCATGAAAATCTCCGTAGATTCTACTGACAATAGATCCACATGTTTTGTTTTTACAAAATTAAAGAAATGGTCTATAAAAAGTTATAAAATAAAAAATAAAGAAAACATATAAAAAAGATTCAATTGATTCATAACTATTGTATAAATTTGCAAATCTATTTTGTCACAGATTCTATTTTTAAATGTTTACCTGTTAGTGATGCTTGATTCACCTTCAAACAGGATTTCCAGAAAATATTGAAAATTTCAGGTATGACAGGAATGAAGGAATATGAAGAATGTTCTTTAGAAGGACTCACAGTAAATCTTTAATTAATTTTTTTTAACTTTTAAAGTTTTAAATGCATTTTGTTTCTCTAAAATGTTTTATCCATAGTCGAGACTGAAATGTTTTTTCAAGTGAAACAAGTGGAAACCTCATGTTTCACATGTTGGAAGAGACGTTCAATTTATGCAGCAATACATTTGTACAAATAAATTGCTTCTTTAATTGTTTTGACCCTGGGGTTTTGACACCATCAGTTATCAAAATATTACTCCTTCAAGTAAATAATGTGTCATTAACAGCGAGGATTTTGAAATTTCCACAACTGCAAAAAATATTGACTTTCAACATGTCAATCATTGAATTTTGACAATCGGACAAGTAATTAACATACATAAGTTTTATTGCCCTCAACAGCAATAAAACTCATGGTTTTTGTCTCGCCCACGACGAAAGTCGCGGAAAGTGAGACATAGGTGTGCAAAGTATGACGGCGACGGCGTAAACTCAAGTTATTTTATAGAACCCTTTGTTGTAGGACCTTTATTTTTGGTCCATAGGTAGCCTACGACAAACCCTATCTGGCGGACACAAAATCATGTGACCTTGACCTATATTTCGCGGTCCAGTGACCAGGTTAAGTTTTTTTGCTTAAGTCTGTTTCTCAATAACTACAAGGTATAGGTCAATGATATTTGGTATATAGCTTGGTCTTGGTTAGTACATGTCAGTCTGCCATATGGCTTTTGACCTTGACCTCAATTTCACGGTCCTATGACCAGGTTAAGTTTTTTGCTTAAGTCTGTTTCTCATTAACTACAAGGTATAGGTCATTGATATTTAGTATATAGCTTGGTCTTGATTAGTACATGTCAGTGTGCCTTATGGCTTTTGACCTTGACCTCAATTCACGGTCCAGTGACCAGGTTAAGTTTTTTTTCTTAAGTCTGTTTCTCATTAACTACAAGGTATAGGTCAATGATATTTGGTATATAGCTTGGTCTTGGTTAGTACATGTCAGTCTGCTATATGGCTTTTGATGTTGACCTCAATTTCATGGTCTAATGAACATAGTTAAGTTTTTCTGATTTGAACAGTTTTTCAATTACTGTGAGTGGTGGGGTAATGATATTAGGCTTTTAGGTTGCTCTTAAGTAGAACATGACTGTTTTAGTGACAAACAGGGACGGGCGAGACATCTATTAGGGTCCACTCTTGTGAGATTAGAGTTTTGAAGGGATCTTGGAGATTTATCTGAAATTAACCTTGTCACACTGTGTTAAACCAAAATGGGTAATAAGAGTGAGAGAATCAGTTCGCTTTGAGCTAACTGTAACAGCTTATTCTGTAAAATTGTATTAAGTTATCACAGAATTAATCATTATGCTCCATTTTTGTCAAGATAAATATCCATTTTTGTCAAGATAATTATGTAACTATAATTATGATATACATATTTTGGGTTTTATTTTAGATTTTACAGAAATGATGAGAGCCCTTGGCTATCCAAGGCTGATCTCTATGGAAAACTTTAGGAATCCAAACTTTCCATTGGTTGCTGAGGTTTTAAAATGGCTAGTCAAAAGGTTGGTGTAAATTTACAATTTGATGACATTAAAATTAATAACAAGTGTCTGGACCACAATTAACAATGTACTTGTTTTGAAGTTGTGCATCACTTTTCAATGGAATTATACATGAAAAATTTTGTAATAAATCTGAAATTCAGTATTTTTGACATTCACTATAAAAGTCTCAACAAAATATAACTGTTTCATTGTAATATAGTGCAAGTACATTTGTATGTAATTTCAATTATTTTCTTTGAACTTTTTATAGCATTTAATGTCAATCCTGTATTATGGGTATGATAAATTAAATATTTCTCTAATTTTATGTTGCATATTAAGTTTGAAATGAATCCTGATTCTTGACAGGTTTATGATAGCATAAATACATTTGCTTTTAGCAAACCTAAAATTTTTCAACGAAGAAAAGAGAGCTTTAATTGTAGAATGTATTTGAAAACTGAATTTTATAATAAATTTTACGTTATATTTATTTGATTTTAACCAACAAGTCAATCTTAGTTTGCAAGACAAGTGCGTATACTGATGTCAGATATAGCCTAACTTTGAACTGGTCATTGATACTTGAAGAAGAATAAATGGTGTAAATAATTAACAAAATACTGACGATAAATTTATATTCCACAGATGGCCATTTCAACAACTTATGACTTTCCAGTGTAGGTCCGATCAAACCTTCGGAAGATCATAAACTGAAAATGTACAGTAGAACTTCCATGGCTTAAACTGCAATAGCTCCAACACCATGGATGTCGCGAACCCAATTTCTTGTCCCTTTGTTCAAGTTAAAACACTGTTGGACCTCGATAGCTCCAACACCATGGATGTTGTGAACCCAATTTCTTGTCCCTTTGTTCAAGTTTAAACACTGTTGGACCTCGATAGCTGGAACTGTTTTCATAGGTCGATTGGGTTTTTGAGCCATCACGACTATAAATAGATAGAGCTGATAGAGAGCAAATTACTTTACGGATCTAAATAGAGAACTAAATTGAGCTAACGACAGAGCTTGCATGATGGAGATACTCCTTAGTTTAAAAAACAACAAACTTTGGACAGTACAATAAATAAGGTTTTCACCAGAGTTAAACTTATAAAAACTGATGCAAAACTACAGATCAATTACTTATTTGAAGTTCCATCACATCTTTTTATTTAACGAGTACATGATTGTATTTTGATATAGATATGATCCAACAGCAGATGTACACAGTGACACAGATACAGAACAAGACAGAGTAATTTTTATTAAAACTATAGCAGAATTTATGGTAAGTTATTTGTACCGCTAATGTATGTTTTCGTGGCTAAACACAGATTTCATGTCAGTTATTGTAGGATTGTTAGTGATGGCCTACCTTACCACCATATTGATTGAGCAGTTTTTGTAGGAGTTATAGGACTTCGAATATATATCCATTTTAAAAGTACTGAAACTCTGTCTTGATATTGTAATTCTGCTGAAAATACCTGATGGATGACTTTTATAATTGGTAGGGTTATTGGTCATGATTTGTAGAGGTGTGATGATACACCTGTATACAGTAAAACCTGTTTTGAGAGACCGCCCCTTGGGCCAGGAAAAAGTGGTCTTTCAAGACAGGTGGTCTTTCATAGGAGGTCTGCTATTTTCAGTCATCAATTTTTCTAAAAGATGTGTACATATTTTACATAGTATTTGTACAATAACATTCCTCTGAATTATTTCTCTAAAGAAGTTTCTGGATTCTATTACAAAAAAAAATGAAATACTTTCCTTTACCATATTTAAAAAAATCACAATGCACATAATATAGAACAAAATATTTTTATTACATATAGGTAAAATTAATTTGTTCATTTAAAATTGCATAATGAAAGGTAAACAATATTCAATAAATGTGTCAAACTCAATTGACAGAGGACAAGCCATACAGGTAATTAAAGGATAATTGTCACAGTTGAGTAATTAAAAGTGAATATAATTGTTTTCTCTGTATAAAGGAATTAATTAAGAGTGTGAGGTTCTCACACAATTATTTTATGATAAGTTTTTTTAACCTAACAAGGATATTCATTCATTCATATTTTCTGAGATTTTTTGTTCATGGTTCACTCATTCATATTTTCTGAAATGTTTGGTCTATGGACATACCATAAAAGTACTAGTTACTTCCCCTGACATAGCTTGTTTTGTAAACAAACTTATTTTCACACTCTCACAGCATTTTTCAAATAATAAAAGTTTTAACTGGCATACAGTGGTCAAAAGTAGAGCACATACAACACTCTGGATGTTATTTTATTGGGATAAAGTAAAGAATAAGGAAATTTCAATGAGACTGACAATTTGCAAATTACCGGCGATGTCAGTCCTATATGCATCAGTGTGCACTTCAAAACCAACTTTTCTGGTCATTAAAAGACAATAGA
>MJUU01072966.1:76322-91207 GCA_002080025.1 Modiolus philippinarum
GATATTTGGTATATAGCTTGGTCTTGGTTAGTACATGTCCGTCTGCCATATGGCTTTTGACCTTGACCTCAATTTCACGGTCCAGTGACCAGGTTAAGTTTTTTTGCTTAAGTTGTGTCTTGATAAGTACAAGGCATAGGTCAATGATATTTGGTATATCGCTTGGTCTTGGTTAGTACATGTCCGTCTGCCATATGGCTTTTGACCTTGACCTCAATTTCACGGTCCAGTGACCAGGTTAAGTTTTTATGCTTAAGTCTGTTTCTCGATAATTACAAGCCATAGGTCAATGATATTTGGTATATAGCTTGGTCTTGGTTAGTACATGTCAGTCTGTCATATGGCTTTTGTCCTTGACCTCATTTTCATGGTCTAGTGAACAAAATTGAGTGTTTTATTAGAATATTTTCTTAATAACTGTAAGTGGTATGGTAATAATATTTGGCTTGTAGGTTGCTCTTGAGTAGTACATGACTGTTTTAGTGACAAGCAGGGACGGGCGAGACATCTTTTAGGGTCCACTCTTGTCTGTAAAACTTTGTTGGTGTATGGAAATATTGAATTGTATGTCTATTATCCCACATTTTTGTGTCGCCTGCACACGTAGTGTGTGGCGACATATAGGGATCACTTTAGTCGTCTTGCGGCGTTGTCGTCGTTGTTCTCGTTGTCCTCGTCGTTGTCCGCCGTCCCACTTATTTGGTAACAATTTTCTCAGCAACTACATATCACAGCCACTTGAATTTTTGTTTGTGACTTTAGTATGGGGTTCTATATTGCGCTTATCAAATTCAGGTCTGTCAAACATCTACTTCCTGTTTACACACTTGGAATATTTTCAACATGTAGTGTCAATGGTAAAAATTTTCGTAACGCTTATCTCAGCAACTATAAATCACAGCCACTTGAAATTTTGTATGTGACTACAGTATGGGGTTCTATATTGCGCTTATCAAATTCAGGTCTGTTGGACATCTACTTCCTGTTTACGGACTTTGAATATTTTCAACAAGTACTGTCAATGGTAAAAATTTTTGTAACACTTTTCTCAGCAGCTTCAAATCACAGCCACTTTGTGTATGTGACTTTAATATAGGTTCCTTATTGTGCTTATCAAATTCAGGTGTGTCAAACACCTACTTCATGTTTAATGTATATCATTTGAATAGTAAGAGACAGGGTTTTGTATTTCATAGGTTGCCAAATTTTACTTATGCTTACTATTTTTTGAATATTTCTTATTACAGGTATTAATATATATGTATATATACATTGTATATATCACTGAATAGAAGTGTTATTAAACATATCTATTAAATATTATCTGATGTAACTTCTTTTCTGGTTTTTTGAAATGCTATAAATAGATCGTAACCGAGTCAAAAATGGCTCTTCTCCAGTGCAGGCGACACAAGTGTTCCATGGAACACCCATCAATTTTTATATAATTATACTGTTCAGTCAAATTCAAATTTGCATGTAGTTTTCATATGTTTGATATTTAAGGGCTATTTATAGATTCTGTTTTTTTTACTTATATATACAATTATTTCCCTTGTTCTATTTTTAGCTGCAGCTGGAGAAAGGAAACAAAGAGTTGTTGGTAATATGATGGGGAATATAAGTGAAGAGGTAAGAGGCTTTGATGGGTTACTGTAAATGTAATAATTTTTGGGGTTGCTAATTTTCGCAGTTTCTTGAACTGAAACATATTCCTGGGTATCAGTATTTGTAGTTTTTAGGAACATCTAAATATATTAGTACTGTCTGATTGTTTCTGATGTATTAGCGGGTACTAATTTTCACTGTCTTTTGTCAACCCCAAAATAGCGAAAATTAGTACACTGCAAAAATTACTTCTTTTACAGTAATTCATATGTGGAAACTTGTCAGTAGATTCAGCCATCTATTGAAAAAGGGAGTTTTGTCCTTTTTCACCTAAATTCTTGAATTTTGAATAATTATAGAAAATTGTGATTCCAACTCTTTGAAACCTCTGTGGATCTGCCAATGTTTGGTATTAAACTGAAGACTTTGAGACAGATGGAGTTCACACTTAAAGAACAATGAGAAAAGGCTTTCTCCACCTTTTCTTAGTTTGTAACATTGGGATTTCTTAGTAAACTTTTATATTTCAAAGAAAATCTACTATCTGATGGAATTCTGTCAAATGGCCTTTCATGGGCTACTGAAGTGGCTGATATGGGATAAAATATTTCAACCAGGGAAATTCTTAATTTTTTCGACACATATCTAAAAACCTCACCTTAATACCACATGTCCTCAAAGAAACGAGAATTAAAAGATATCAATGTTACAATATTTTTATAGTAAGTAAGCAAATTGATTTTATTTAAATAAAGACCAAACATTTATCCTCAATGAACATATATACATTATTAAACAAAAGATAAAAAATTTGTCAGTATGATTAACATTGTATATACAATGACTCCGTAATGATGTTTGCTAAACAGAGAAACCCAAATTTTTACAACACCTGATCCCGGATAGGACTTCAATATGCTGTATAGGCAAACATTAGGGAAAACTTCATAGAGAATCACAAAATTGTTGATGCCTAAATGTTTACATAATATTTTTATTAACACTAAAATCTATCTCCTTCACAGGATAGTGATTCTGACGATGATGACGATGATGACGATTCAGAAATAGATTTAGACGGTGATGATCAAGATGATGTCAGTGGTGATGATGTTGTAGCGCCACCTAACGCACGTAAACGCCAGCAGCAGTTGGATGATAGTGATAATGACTTCTAATTACGGTTTTATGGAAAACATTTTTGTCACATGTTGATACACATTTTGTCTGTCTTAAAAGTATCTGATATGAGGAAAACGTAAAATTTTTAAACAAGAGACTCTTAGTTTATTGCAGGATATTTTTATGTTTTCCATATTCTGTTTACATGTGATATAGTCACATAAAAGAACATGAAGAAAAATCATTGCTGACAAGAAAAGAAAAGTTGGTGACAAAATGTTCTTGTTTTATTTACATATCAAATTCAATTATTTATGACTAGAATTTGTTAAATCTGTGATAATAAAATATTCGAATGTTTATTTCTTCTTCTTGAAAACAAGACCTGTCTAGACCTGCATGAGTAACTGGGAAATTACAGAAGATACAACCAGCTTAATGATCACATACACAGAAGGATAAAAATATCACATATCTATCAGTCATTGTGTTAACCATATGTGTGTACATTATCTTGTTCATATTCATATTAAGGCCACAGTAAAAATATCCTAGATTCTCTTCCCAGCCCGCCCCAATTTTTTTTCACTCGTCTCAAAAAGTTTATTTTGTTTTTTTTTACCAACTGAGGTAAATTTTCATGTAACAGCAATACCTAAATTTGATATTTTTGTACAAGACTTCCCATAAGAGGATTTCACATTTTTAATGAGTTGTAAGTATAAATATCAAGAAATCTGAGGTTTGTGGTGTCTTGGGATTCAGATAACACTAACTGGGTATTCATCACAAAATGGGCAATGAACACTTATTTTAAACTTGCTCAAAATAAGCAAAATGTGGATGTGCAAAGATTAAGAAATATAAGTTTTCAGAGCTCCAGATTTAACAAAATCTGTATAAGGAAAAAAAAATTAACATAGATAATTAATAGTTACAAAGTTCACCTTGTTGTGGCATTATATTCACAATAACATACATGATGCTGTCTTTAACATCAAAGAAGTTGACATTAACATACACTTGAAATTAAATGTTAAGTTGATCGAGCAGAAAATAGGTCAAAGAACTTAATACCGAAGTTATTGTGAATTTTGATTCTGCATATGCGCATTTCAGCAACTTGTGTCTCTTCAGTGCAGATAAAATATAAATGTTTGGAAGACCATTACCTCATATATCAGTATACAGGCAAAGCTGGATCAAATGACCCAACTTTGCCTTGATACATGCACATACTGAGATGCATGCACATACAAGGTTAGATGATCCTACAATGTACAGTGACTGAGAAAGAACTCTTCTGGGAGATTAATTGAAAGTCGATCAAGTGGAAAATGTAGGCCAAAGGGATTGAATTTGGCCTGGACACTAATTTACCATAAAAGGGTAACGAATATGCACAGAGGACCCCACTATGTAGAGTGAGTGATACCTGAATGCAAGTCAATTAAGTAGAAAATGTAGGTCAAATTGACCTCATTAGGCCTTGATGCTGGTGTATCATCCCAGATACATGGATACACATGGTAAGATGATCCTGCAATGTACAATGACTGAGATCTGAATGTAAGTAAATCAAGCAGAAAATGTAGGTCAAATTGAAACAATGTTGCCGTTATGCTGATTACATCAGTATCATCTAAGATGCATGCATATTTAAGATAAGATGATCCTACCATTTATAGTGACTGAGATCTAAACCCATCCAATAACTTGATTGTAAGTCAGTTAAGTGGAAAATGTAGGTCTGGATGCTGATGTATTATCCAAGATGCATGCATATGCAAGTTCAGGTAATCCTACTTTTTACACTAGCCGAGATCTGAACTCATCAAAAAACTTAAATGTAAGTCAGTCAATCAGAAAATGTGGTCAAATTGGATGCTGATGTGCCATCCTAGATGCATATACATATACAGGGCTATATGATCCTTACTTGTATAGTGACTGAGACATGAACCTAAATGTAAATTTGAAGAAAGCCCATCAAGAGAGACCTAATATTCTTGGAGGCTGTGAGCTAATCCGAGATGCACTTATAATGCTACCGTGCATAATACCCGAGAAATACATCTAAATGTGGACAGATACACACCTCAATGCAGACACCAACCCCAGGGATGCATCCCCAACAACTTGTTGAGGTGAACTAAAAATGAAAGTGTTTCAACATATTTTGTCAAATCTGCCCAGAATGGGAGGATTACGTCTGTTCTGTGTCCATAATAACTGTGCAAGATTTCAGCAGTATTTGATGTAAGATGTTTAAAATTCATGATTAGACTGATGGAATAGAACCACTTCTAGTCTTGCTTTACTTTTGGTTGCACATTGAAAAAGTGATGATATCATCAAGATAATTATTTTGATGAAAAAAGTACCTAATGATATTCCTCCCAAAAAACAAGGGTTTATTAATTGTTGATTTTAGGATTCATTGATTTGGAATTACATTTAATGCCCACGAGAATCACAACTTTGGAGGGCATATAGTTTTTGGTCTGTCTGATGGATGTCTGTTTGCCTGTCTGTCTATTTATACGCAAAAACTCTTAAATTCGGTCACTCTTTTGAATGGTAAGTGATTGCATTTTCATATTTAGCATGTATATTCTTTGTGTCAAGACCTTTCAAATAAAACCAGGATTTCATATTTTGCAAGTGTATTCCTTGTGGCAAGGACATTCAAACAATACCAGGATTTCATATTTTGCAAGTGTGTTCCTTAAAGCAAGAATCTTCATATACAGTACCATGATTTCATATTTTGCAAGTGTTTTCCTTGTGGCAAGAACTTGCAAACGATACCAGCACTTTTGACCTCATCACTTTGATCTTGTCATGTGACTAACTGTTTGAGAAAATAAATTTTGAATGGTAAGTGAAATGGGGTGTTCATTCCTACGTCTCGTTTGGTACAGGAATTTTTGACATTGTGACCTTGACCTTCATCTTCGCTAGCCAAGGGTTACGATCCACTCCTCTCCTATTCATGGAGAGGAGCGGATCGTAACCCATGGCTAGCGAAGATGCTTGACCTTGGTATGTAAACAAAAGCATATATACTTAAACATCGGCTATATCTTTGAATAATGAAGTACCTGGCTTCCATGTTTCACGTTTTTAGTTTGTCTCAACAATGTTGAGGGGCTATTGGAATACCCGTGGCATCCTAGTCTACGTCTACGTCCGCATTTGGGCATATATCTCTGCAACTGTGCATTGTAGGGTCATCAAACTTTGTATGCATGTGCATCCTAGGTTGACTCACAGCCTCCAACAAAATTGGGTCTCTTCGACCTATATTTTCCGCTTGATTGGCTTCCATTCAAATTTACACCCAAGTTCATATCTCAGTCAGTATACACGACAGGATCGATTAACCTTGCATATGCATGCATCTCTTGTGGTAGCTCAGCATCAAGACAAAATTAGGTCACTTTGATTGATTGATTTGATTTGATTGATTTACATTCAATTTTTTGGACGAGTTCAGATCTTAGTCACTATACATGGTAGGATAATGTAATCTTGCATATGCATGCAACTCTGATGGATAAGTCAGCATCTAGGCAAAATCAGGTCACTTTGGCCTATATTTTACGCTTGATTGTTTACATTCAAGTTTTGGGATGAGTTCAGATCTCAGTCACTATACATGGTAGCATCATGTAACATTTCATATGCATGCATTTCTGGTGGTAGGTCAGCATCCAGGCAAAATTAGGTCACCTTGACTTATATTTTACGCTTGATTGATTTACCTTCAAGTTTTTGGGCAATTTCAGATCTCAGTCACTTCACATGGTAGGATCATGTAACCTTGCATATGCATACATCTCGGATGGTAGATCAGCATCCAGGCGATATTTGGTTACTCTGACAACGTGCCATAACGAGGCAAACTCTGTAATCATTGATTACATATTTCTTGTGGTAGGACCATTCAGTCAATCATGAGTGAGTTGGTAACAGAAAATTTTACCTCTTGATATTGACCTTGGCATGTGACTGATAAAATTTCACTACATTTTGTTCTTGGTTTGTGTCCAACTCGATAGTCTTACGCAATATTCAATGTCATTGCACAATAACCCTTTTCCTTGATTTAAACAATAGTTGAAAACTTTATTTCACAAAACACATCAACGTACTATTAAAATTGATGAAGAACATGGATGTTTAACTCTTAACTAAATACCTACTTCCATTTTGCTGGTGCATGATGAGAATTACTGCCATATGCAAAGTTTTAATTTGGGGTCGGGTGACCTTGAAAATTTTTTAAATAGTGTTCACGGTATCATGTTATGCAACATTACTTATAAATTTAGTTGGACATCTCAATATTTAAAACCCAATATTTATTTCCTTGTATAAAGATCTTACATAGTTTCAGCAACTGATATGTGAAACAATTAACAGCTAAATAAAATTAGCAACCACAAAAGAGTCTTAATGTAACCTTGGGCATGTGGAGGAAAACTAGAATAAGCATGCCCATAATGACATTTATTAAAGGTATTTTCCAAGGGGAAATACCTTTCTTGTTTTTGTAAAATTAGATAGATTTTCTTCTTTTTTAAGCGGTGGCTTAATGGAAAGAGGTACAGCGATGAAATTTGACAGAGTTGTTGATAGATGTGTTTTTAACCGTCTTGGATCACCACGTTATGTTGGGAGGGAGTTATTTGTGGAAACACCACTATATATATATATATATATAATTTGTTTTTGTAAAATAATTCGTAAAGCGTAAGAGATAGGTAATGAATTGTAATGGACAAAAAATTCTTTGGGTGTTGATGGATATTTAGGATATAAAGTGTTAATCCTCAAATGAACCATTTTTTAAGTTTTCTTAAATTTAATGTTAGCTTTTGATATGTAAATAGAATTAGAAATGTCTGATTCATAAGTTATTTTTATCAATTCTGTAATTCAGTAACAGTAGCATATGGAACGCCGTCACTGCCTTATGATAGTTACTTCATGATCATGATGAGAGTTTTCTTTATTATGATGAGAGTTTTCTTGATCATGATGAGAGTTTTCTTTATTATGATGAGAGTTTTCTTTATCATGATGAGAGTTTTCTTTATCATGGTGAGAGTTTTCTTTATTATGATGAGAGTTTTCTTTATTATGATGAGAGTTTTCTTTATTATGATGAGAGTTTTCTTTATCATGATGAGAGTTTTCTTTATCATGATGAGTTTTCATTATGATACTTTTATCGGAAGTGAATCATGGGAAATTCAAGAACAACAAAAATGGCGGAATCAACAGAAATGGTGAATGTTCTTAGAAAAGTTGGCTTGCTCCATGCCCGGGAAATGTTCGAAAAAGAAAAGATCACACCAGACGTCGTTAGCACGCTTTCAAAACATGAACTAGAATATCTAGGAGTTTCTATTCCATCAGATATGATGACATTAAGAATGGAATGCATAAAGTATGGAAACATCAAACCAGTAAAAACTGTTGGATTTGATGGTAATCAAAAATACAATGTCAACAAATTTACACTGGAAACCTTACTAGATTGTAACTTCAAAATATCGGATATAAGTAAACTTTTACAACTATCGGAGAGAACAATCTATCGACGTATGGCATATTTTGGATTACAGAAAAGAGATTTTTCTGACATTAATGATGACAGCCTCGACATTATACTTTCAGAAATCGTGAAGGATTTTCCTCGTTGTGGTGAACGAATGTTGTCCGAAATGCTCAAAGGAAAAGGGGTTAAAGTGCAAAGATGGAGGTTGAGAGATTCAATACATAGAATAGACTTTTCTGGTACCCAGGATAGAAAAACCGGCCGACTTCACAGACGGGTATACAATGTTATGGCACCGAACCACTTATGGCATATAGATAGTAACCATAAATTGGTAAGATGGAGGTTTGTTATACTTGGTGGAATAGACGGATTTAGTAAGCTTATTATGTTTCTTCATTGTCATGATAACAACACATCGGCCACCATGTTGAGTAGCTTCCTATCTGGAGTAGAGAATTATGGTGTACCCTTGAGGGTTAGGTCAGATAAAGGACTAGAAAATGTATCTGTGGCTGATTTCATGTTGGCAAAGCAAGGTGATGGTAGTATGATTACAGGCCCAAGCACGCACAATCAGCGAATAGAGAGATTATGGCGAGACATTTTCGAGGGTGTATTGTGCTATTTTTACAATTTGTTCTATTATATGGAAGATCAGGGAGTGCTCGATCCACTAAATGAACTGCATTTAACAGCCCTTCACTACATTTACATTGACGATATCAATAGACGACCTAACATTTGGGCTCAAGCTTGGGCAAATCATAGAATTAGAACGACAAAATTATCTCCCCTCAATATTTGGATCTCTGCTCAAATACAGAACCCAGTTGGGACACAACTCATTGAAAGAGATTTAGTAGAATACGGATTAGAGGGGAACATTGATGAGACTGATCCTCAGGATGGTGGAAGACCAATTTTTCAGTCAATGTACAATATCATAACTGACCAATTAAGACAACAAATGAGAGAAGAATTAAATAGGACAGGTTGCAACTTTGGTATCGACGACTTTGTGAAGTGTGTCGAATTCCTCTCTACACATGCGCAATGACGATAAGTTCCATTGGTTTTCAAATGACTGTTTCATATATTGTTATTTCTTCTACAAAAGATACGTGTTTATGTTCATTGTCTATTTCGTAGTCTTTGGTCCCCAATTTCAGCTTCATTTTTGCTAAATTTGCTATCATGTGGAATCCGCTGTAAATGAAAAGCTGGACCTACTTAAATAGCTTGAGATAATAAATGATGAATGGCCCATTGACAGTGGTGATGTTGGGTTATTGTCCCATTAATAAAAAATCCTTCCCAATCACTGAACTCACTGCATCACTTATGAGATAAACACAGAAATAACAACTTTTGGCCACTTATTCAATAATGGAGCTTCGCAAAGCGCAGCATGATACGACCGCATTGAACATTAGTATATTTGCGCAAGTGTTAATATAAACGAGTGTGGACACGGTAAGGTTTTGGATACAGTAACATGCTGGACACCGTAATTGGTGGGACACTGTAGGATTCACCAAATTCGACTTTAAGTGTCAAACTACGAACACAATGCCCTAAAACCCCATCAAAATCTGACGTAAAATACAAATTTTGGGCAATTTTTGACATTTTTAATTTTGGCCCCCTATAGATTTGGAACTATAAGAGCTACACCAAATCTGTCAACATACTACAAAGAAACAAACCCCACTAAAATCTGTAAAAAAAATATTTTACATTATTAAAAAAGTGCAATATTGGCCCCTTTGACCCCTAAAATCTCGGAAACAGTAAGAGCTACGTCAAATCTGTCGACATTTTACCGAAAGCTCATGTTGAGAGGAATCCAACAAAAGAGACCCCATCAAAATCCGATGAAAAATAAAAATATGAGGCACTTTGTATAAATACGATTTTGGCCCCCTTTGGTCCCTTATAGCTTGGAAATGGTAAGAGCTATGCAAAATCTGATGATATACTACTGAAAGGTTATGTCAAGAGGAATCCAAAGAAAGAAACCCCATCAAAATCCAATGAAAAATAAAAATTTGAGGTACTTTGTGAAAGTGCGATTTTGGTCCCGTTTGGCCCCTTATAGCTCGGAAAGGGAAAGAGTTATCCAAAATAGTTGTGCGCTATGTTTTTTTCATAAGGAATCCAATTAATAAAAACTGCATCAAAATCCGACTAGAAATAAAAAATTAAAATCTTTGAGATTTGCCCCTTTTGGGCCCCTTATATCTCATGAACGGTAGAAGCGACGTGAAATCCGTTGACATGCTGCAGCTGCGTAATTTTTTTAGGAATAAAATGAAACAAACCCCATCAAATATGATAAAAAATAAAAGATCTGCAATCATATATGCAAAAACATCAAAATTGGCCCTTTTTGGCCCCTTTTTTTAAAAGGGGTGGGGACCCAATTTCCTTAATAATTAGAAGGCTTCCATTTGTGCCGGGAATTTCATAATGATCCCATAGTATAACGAGAGTTATGCATGTACACGGACGACGACGACGTACGACGACGACTGTGCCTTAACATATTACGACCGCAAAAAATTTGCGGTCGTATAAAAATTGATGGGGTAAGAAATTTCAGATTTATAAGAGGGTACCTTTTATGCTATAGAACACGCGGGGCATCCTAATACATGGAACTGGAGATGATGACCTGACATAGCTCCATAACAGGTGGTAAAGTATAGATACGGAATGCAGAGGTATGGATCTCTATGTAGTTGTGTCTCATATTTCAAAATTGACCCATATGTGACCAATTAAAAATGATCAGGTGATGGAAAGTTTTGCCCACATTCATATTTATTCTCTGTTCCAGGTGTTGGGATGCCTGGCGTGAGGTACTGTATGAGTGTGTGAAAATCACATTGCCATAGTCAAGAAAGTAACAAAACCTATATTCAGCCGCTGGCGTTTGCTAGTGCCGGTACCAAGTCAGACTATCCTGTTTCCCTATAGTTATTCATGTTTGTCTCCTCTCTTTTTCGTGTCGGTTTGGGTTTACGCTTGGTGGGTGATGTTTGGTTTGTGTTTTTGCTCATTGCGGGTGCTTGCTGCCATCCTGTTTTTGTAATGTCAAACTTAGATTAGGCTGATGTCCATTGAAATTTATACAATTGAACACAATGTAGACTTTTCTCAATATCAGTGTTTCGATCAACAGTGGATGTAGCAGGAGAAAATTGATTTAAATACACAGTGTGTAAAAGTGTTAGTCTATGACTTCTGTAAAGTTGTAGTTTTGTTGCTTTCTGGACCACAGCAATAATGATCGGTCATCTAAAACCAAAGTAATGACTGAGCATGGATGCAGAAGACACTGGGGTTCACTCCACTAACCTAGAAGCTTTTATAAGAATCATCAAATATAGGAGAATTTGTAGATAATAAACAAAACTTGTAGATCAAATTATTTTATTGAAAAAAATCAGAAAAAAATATAGTAAAAAATATTAAAATAATGCACATGTATGACTATATAATCACCATGTATTATGTCTCTGAGATGATCCTCTCATTATTTATATTGAACTAAATAAAACAAAACACAATCAAAGGAAGGAGCTTCTGATATGACACAAGAATTTTGAGTGACTGTAGATAACAAAAGGCTCCAAAGAGCCTGTATAACTGCCCTTCATACAGCACTATAACAACAAAATCATATTGATCTGAAATTTTTACAAACTTTTTAGACCTTCCACTTTCGCAGAAAATCTGGAAAATTTTACCTATCCTAGTAAAGGACCTTCCATACATAATTTCTTAAATTTATTGGTATTTAAATTGGATCCAGTAGTTTAAATGTGAAAAGTAAAATGACGAGGTACACTTGAGAAAAATATGGACTCCACAAAGCGTAGCAGGATACGACTGAAATACAAAAATGTAGGTGTACATTTAGGCATGTGTTGACACAAAAAGTGAGTGTGGACGTCATAAGTTTCTGGACCCAGAGTGAGTGTGGACTTAGTAATTGTTGGACACAGCTATCTGCTGCACTAGATATTCAAATTACATGAAAATCTGATGAAAAATATAAAATATACATTTTTATTAGAAATTATGATTTTGGCCCTTTTGACCCCTTTTAGCTTGAAAATGGTAGGGACCAAAATCTGTTGACATTCTGCTGAAAAATTAGTTCAAGAGGAATCCAAACAAACAAATCCCCAAAAAATCCACTGAAAAATAAATAGTAAATTTGCAGTTTGGCCCCTTATATCTCCCATAGGGAACAAATTATAAACTAGAGATACTGTGGAAAAAATTGCAAAATGCAACCACAATAGGAGGTGCGCATATTCAATGTATATAGAAACACTCTGCAAAGTTTCAGACCTGTAGGGTAAAAGCTGTAAGAGGAGTTGATTACACAAAGTCAGTACTTTTTGTGCGGACAGACAGACAGACATACAGACAGACAGGCTGAAACCTATATACCCTCCCAAACTTCTTTTGCAGGGGGTATAATAATCTGACTGTTATGAGCTATATGAATTTTTTATAAGGAGTCATTAAAAAAACAAGAGGCTCTCAAGAGCCTGTATCCCTCACCTGGGCCATGGCTGACATATGCAGTTAAAATAGTCCCAATGTTTTAAGGGCATTATTTTCAAATTTGTTAATAGTCATTGATGTTATATTATCATAAGTTAAACTATGTTCCAGACAAGCAGCTATTTTATATGGGGTGCGGTTCTTTTGACCAAGTTTGGATCCAATTGGCCCAGTAGTTTCAGAGGAGAAGATCTTTGAATGTCTTTTCCCATAGGGTCCAATGTTAAAACTATGATCCCCGCCTGGCGGCCATCTTGGATATAGTGCAGATCTGAATCTAAGGAAAATTTTGGCCAAGTTTGGTTTCAATTGGCTGAGTAGTTTTAGAGGAGAAGATCTTTGAATGTCTTTTCCCATAAGGTCCAATGTTAAAACTATGATCCCCGCTGGCGGCCATTTTGGATATAGCTCGGATCTGAAAAACAACTTTTTTGCAGGGGACCATCTAAGGACTATTATGGCAAAGTTTGGTTTCGATTGGCTGAGTCGTTACAGTTGTGAAGATTTTTGAATGTGTTTTTCCATAGGGTCCAATGTTGAAACTATGACCACCGCTGGCCGCCATCTTGGATATAGCACGGATCTGAAAAACAACTTTTTTGTAAGGGACCATCTAAGGACTATTGTGGCCAAGTTTGGTTTCAATTGGCTCAGTAGTTTCAGAGGAGAATGTCTTTTAAAACTAAAAAGATGTCAGCCCCCTCAGAATAAAACGGTTATCCCCTAAATTATATATTTTATTAAACTTTCATCTCTCATTAAATACATAAAGCATGTAAAACAAAATAAAAAATAGAACAATTCTAACATTTTTCAAACAGAATAACAAAGAAACTATTATAAAAACATAAATAAAATATACAAACACTATGTACACAAAGAAATAAACACAATAGTTTTTCAAAATAAGAAATTGCTGACTATGAATATCCGAAATGAAATACTAGCAGCTTTTGGCATTGGAGATATCATCCGCAAACAAATACTTCAGGGTGAAAAGGGTAATCAAAATAATTAAATAAAATTTCTCTAACAAGACGAACTTTATCTTCAAAACCAGTAATATCTTACCTTTACTTCCAGTAATTCCAGTATGTAAAGTCCGATAAAAATTATGTTGAAACATGCTCCCGATATAATACAATTTTGTTTGAAAAAAAAACAAGTTCCATACTATAAATTGAAGGGAAGGATTCGATTTGACATGACATGAAATCCTTTGGATGACAGTATATGGTGGGGTGCTGCGGAACTTTAGAGTAAGTGAGAACCGAACTGTCAGTCCAAAAAGAACAATCCAAGGACAATGGCAACGTTGGAAAAACAAAGAAACAAAGACATAACATGAGATCTTATTATAATCATTGTGCCATTTTTTTGTATGTGCATATCTATGGAATGAACTTAAAAACTATCGACACAAATACCATAAAAGCTTAATGTTTTCACTGTGAATGTTTTGTGCAGCTAATGCTTTGACCCCATCACTAAGAAGTCATATTTTGGGACGGCACCTCTGAGAAACCCCTTCTCTCCCCCCTTTTCATTCAAAGAATCTCCAGTGAAACCACTAGGCCGATTGGAACAAAACTTTGTCACAATGGTCCTTGGGCACCAGTACCCTTTAATAATTTTATCCATTGCATAGGTCTGCATCCAATCCAAGATGGTCACCAGCAGGTCAAAAAATTTAACATTAATTTTGTTCCGCCATGGAAATTCATTTAAAGACTTGGTCTCTTAAACCACTGATCAAATTGGAACCACACTTGATCACAATACACTTTGGGAGATCCCTCCAAAATTTGTATCCATCAGGACTGCTCAAAATTCAAGATATCCACCAATGGGAAAAGAAATTATTCATCGGACCCCAGTAAGAAATTTGTGCCATTATGATCTCTGAAACTGATGTCTTTACGATGTCGGTCATGGTCTGAGAGCAATACAGTCATTTGAGAGTCCCTCCTTTTACCTTTATTCTTCGCTCGCTTCTAAGGTT
>MJUU01072967.1:0-12077 GCA_002080025.1 Modiolus philippinarum
CCCCCTTCTATTGTGGTAGTGTCCGGTCGCAACTCAACAGCAGTTGCAATTGAAAAGTCGTTGACAGTTAAAAGAAATGATCATCCCAGTATTAAGTAAAGAAAGAAGCTTGAATCAGAGTTCGGACCGAATCTTTATACCAATTTCAATAGATATTTTCTTCATATCGAGGAAAGATTGCATCTTTTGTTGTGATCATTTTTGGGTTAATTTAACATACGGTTATTACATTTATACATCTGAAATTTGAATTGTCATATATGAACATTTTTCTGTTTATCAAATAAATGAAATAACAAAATTTGCGAATAGATCTATTGGAAACTACTTTTTTTCTACTCTGGACCGATATATATTTCAATGTGGACACTGTAACAATCCAATGCTGACTTTTTGAAATGCCTACAAAACAAATCAGTCTCTAGCTCGTTAAGGGAAATATTGTGTGTCCTGTATAAGTTGAACATAATGACCAATTTATCATTATTGGTACGATTACACAAAATACAATGATATGGTATACATCAAAGTATGGTGGCATAGTTCTGCCCCCTACTTGTCAGATAATTAAGTAGACTTGTCAGATATTTTTGTCAACATGTCAGATATTTATGTCGACTTGTCAGATAATTATGTTCACATGCAAGATAAAAAAAATATTTTATTATGTGGTCAATTAACCAGCCACCGCCGATGTCTGCCATCCAAAAGTCAATATAAATATCTCACAAGTCGACATAAATATCTAACAAGTCGACATAGTTATCTGACAAGTCGACATAAATATCTGACAAGTCCACATGTCGACTTGCTAGATAATTGTGCCGATCTGTCTGATAATTATGTCGACTTGTTAGATAATTATGTGGACTTGTCAGATATTTATGTCGACTTATCAGATATTTATGTTGACTTTTGGATGGCAGACATTGGCGTTAGCTGGTCAATAGACCACATAATAAAATAATTTGTTATCTGACAAGTGAACATATTTATCTGACAAGTCAACATAAATATCTGACATGTTGACAAAAATATCTGACAAGTCTACTTAATTATCTGACAAGTAGGGGGCAGAACTATGCCACCATATCAAAGTTCTCCCTATCGCAAATTTATTTATTATTTACATTGTATATAAATAAAGCTAATCTCGTGTATGTAAATATTAACCGAATTTGGTGGGTTAGTCAAAAAAGTTTTTTTTAATTAAATGTATCTTTTAGATAAACAATCATTTACCATTGGACAGTATTAAACTGCTCGGATATTGTATGGTAAGTTTACATACCTAAAGAAAAATGATAATAAATTCTACTCTCTTTTCTATATATATCTGGATATTTTTTGTGAGAAAAAAATCAAAAATTGTAGCTTGGTGTATATGGTTAACTCGTATCGAAACTAGATTTGTCGGAACGACGCAAGTGGTCCCGAGACGATAGAGAAAACTCCAATATAAAATTTAAAAAAATAATTAAAATTCAAAGTCATCAGAGTAAAAAGCATACACCAATATTTGAAAAAAAAAATCGATTTAACTAACATTCTTTCATAAAATTTAAAGTCTAAAAGGCCATGGCTGTCCAAAAAGTGATGAATAAATATGAAACTTGAATTTGATCTGTAATCCATCAAAGGTTAATGTTCTGACTAAATGTCAGGTTATCTCAAATAGCACTTAGAAAAGGCTCTGACAACTGTAGGGTTTGAAATATTTCAAGCTCAAAGGAAAATGACTCGCTTAAAAATCAAGAAAAAATATCTATTAACGTAATAATTCTTCGAAAACGTCCAGAAAACTGTCATTTCATTACAAATTTGTGTTGTAGAAGGGGGTAAAACTATATGCCTTCAACTATAAGCATAAAACAGAGAATTTAGAAAGACAAACATTTTTGTACTTCGTGTTTGATTATTCTAATTCTATAATCGAGCAAACTCTTGCCCAAATCTTATAAATAAACATTAATTATAATAAGTTATTTTTATTGGAAAGAAAGGAGTGTTTGGCCTGACCTACCATAATCTAAATCTTTTTGTAATGATTCTTCTCTAATTTGTATGACTGAAACCTGTTTAGATGAACATGTTAATGATGTCGATTTTGACACACCTGGGTATAAATTACCACAACAAAAGACGGAATTAAATTGCTACGGTGATGGTGCCCTTGTAAAATTAATTGAGTGCTTACATAAGCATACAGAACACTGATTAAGATATCTCGTCAAAGACAATCAATGTGCATGCAAATGATAAACCTTTGTTAAATCTCAAATCAGACATGAAATAAGAAAAAGAAACAAATTTCAAGCAGTGCTAAAAGATTCCAATAATAATTTAGAAATCTTATTATATACGGCAGCTATTTGGATCAGATTTGCCAGGGAATAATTTCACACTAATACAAAGATTTAAAATAGTACTAGAAGTTGGTAAGGATATTTTAAGGTAAACCGTGCATAGTCTCCTGTATTGCCCCTTTTAAAAAACTGGATGATACTACCGGTTTAGCCCACCATTTTTTTTATATAAATGCCTGTACCAAGTCAGGACCTTTGCGATTTACAATTTTTCCTGTGTTTGCACCTATTTTGTCTATCATGTTGTCCTTTGGATTTTGGCTCTGGGCAATTCTTTTTTTATGATTACATAAAATTGGTATTGTTGTTCAATTAAAAATATTGATGACTTTAATATGACAATACAAACCTTTACAAAGGGAACACATGACACCCTAGCATATTATTTATATCAGAAAAGGCAATCCAAGATATTCTAAAATACTTAAATTTTGAAAAGCATTGGGAGAAGACTGGACAAGCAATCATATGTTAAAAAAAACTGCCAACATTATCAATTAACCAGTTTTTATCTTGTAAGCTATATGATAAGTAATGAAGAGATATGGAGTAAATTCACACACGACAAGTCTCTACAAATACATGGTAAAACATTAATACCAATTTCAATAGTACGTGATAAAGTAAGTAAGAACCGAACCGTCAGCCTAAAACGAATAATGCAATGACAATGGCAACATCCGAAACACAAAGAAACAGAAATAACATTATCACGGCACAGAAAATAAAAATGAAGACAGAAATGAATAACACAGACCCAAATAAAAACCATGGGTGAAATCAGATAGAGTAAGCATCTCCTGCTTCTTATAAGACGCCCACCGTCTTGAACATGTTAACTCCGGTAGTAAAGTCAAATCCGGTAGAGGAAATGCAAACTTAAGTTGCAAAGAGAAAGATCTGTTGTCATCTGGGAAAAGAGATCCGGGAAATAGATTTCCAATAGCGGTCCATAAGATCGTGATGTCGACCGATCTAATAATAGTAATTCTAATTCCAAAAATAACAATTCCAATAATATATTCTTGTTATTTTTCTGGTATTTGGAAAAGATCAGTGGTAATGTCCAACAAAAAGAATAACGAATAATTTAAAAACAAATGCCTGTCTAAGTTTTGTAGGTATTGGTTTTTTGAAAGAATAATTAAAAAACATGTATATTATTTTCTTATGTCGATGTAGAATAGTTCAAAAACATATCTCTTGGTAAAATGACACAATTGTTTCCCATGGTGCAGTTTGAGGTTTAGAAAAGGTACACCAACTATGAGTTTCCATTGGTTTTGTCTAAAGTTTAGAAAATGACACTTACCAATCAGCCACCATGCAGATCTTACAAAAACATATATGCATCACTGACCATGTGAAGAGCATGCTTACCCTTCCTGTGCACATGATGTTATTCTCTGTTTTTGTGTGAGTTCACATTGTTAGTGCCTTTGTTTTGATTGTTATGTGTTTTTATTTCCCTTTTATTTCTATCTAATGTCTGGTTTTTTTTTCTTTATTATTGTTTTGCTGTATCTCTTGACTTCGGGTTTTGTTATTAGTGCATACTTAGTACCTTCAGTATTACTGTTGTTTTATATAAATACTAATCAAAATTTCATTGTTATATGCACAAATAAATTGAAATCTACCATAATTTGTGTGTCGCTCCAGAAAAATGGCAAAGCATAGTGTTTTCTTCGATGTTTCTAAGAACTTTTATTGTCATGGTATAGAGATCTAAACTAAAACTAGGTCAGTGTTGCATTTCCGGAAAATTGTTAAAATGGTAAATATATCTACAAGAGTAATCGGAAAAGAAAGTTTTTCTTAAAAATTGCTTTTCAAGCTTAAATTCATTAAGCAAATGTTCCCCGAGGATCTGTTCTCGGTCCGCTGCTTTTTTAGAATTTATTTTAAAGACAAAGTTGATAACATCAAAAGATTGCCTACGATACATCGATTACGTCTGCGTCTGGTAATGTTACCGATTTGACACTATGTTTGAACAATTTAAATGTTTTTCAAGAGTTGTTAAACGGTATGCTATGTTTAACCTTAGAAAAAATATATGATTGCACAACAGAATCCAACCATTACGTTCCGAAATCAAGTAGAAATTGTGAAAATATTGAATTTGTTGATACACATAGATATTTTGGAATGGCTTGTTCCCATTTCGCCTTAGCTGTGAAATTTTATATAAAAAAATATTCCTATTTCGCCTACATATGTAATAAAAAAATGATGGACTTTTTACTCTGTCAACATGTTAAATATGGACCTGTTACGAATATATAGACGTCGGACTTCGTCCTCGGTAAATATAAACCTCACAGGTCCGTATTTAATATATTGACTTCGTAAAAAGTCCATAATTGATAAAAATTTACAAGACCGAAAAAACAATTAAAAATATATGACATCACGGATATGAACGAATAACCAAAGGGACAGAAAGTAATGCCTTAATCACATAGGAAGTGGAATCCAAAGTTTACAGAATTTCTAAATTTAAATATTTTAACTCTTCAACTGATCGGTTTTCGTCCATACAACACCGAACTTCTGCACGACTTGGCCGGCGATACCGGTTGGAACAAGCATATGGGACATATGGGAATTCTTCCTTGGATATAATTAGAACAACCTCTACGTCTCGACTCCCTAGCTTCTTGAATTCAGGCAAGAGAAAAAAGATAGTGTAATCGTATGACCTGGAAATGTAATATTTATCTTCCGAATTCGAACCTTCACACATTACCGAACATAAGAAAAAATAAGGGAAACGGGGAATGTGTCAAAGAGACAACGACCCAAAGGGGAGTAATAACAACTCAAAGCCACCATAAGATCTTCAATGAACGGTGAGAAAACCCCACACCCAACGGCAGGTCGGAGTCGGCTTAGTAAAGGTCTTAACTAGTTTGTGATAACGAAAACCCTGATGTAATAGTTTTTCAGTTATGAAAAGATTCCGTTCATTAAAATCGCAAACGTTATTACATACTCGAGCAAATCGAACAAGTTGAGATATGTAAACACCATATGATGGCGCTAATGGAACATCGCCATCCAGAAATGGATAATTAACTATGGGAAAAGAAAAATCATCCCTTTTATCATAAATTTTAGTATCTAATTTACCATTCGTTATATCAAAACGGACAACGATGATTATCAGAATTGGCTTTATTCAAAGTAAGTTCTTTAGGGTAGATGTCCTTATAATACGTATTGAAGTCGTCATTATTTAAAGTTAAAATATCATCCAAATATCGGAAAGTGTTGTTAAACTTTTCAATTAAATGCTGTTTAGATGGGTCTTTGCTGATGTTGGTCATAAACTGAGATTCGTAGCAGTACAAAAAGAGGTCCGCTATAAGTGGTGCACAATTGGTACCCATAGGAATTCCTATGACCTGGCGATAAATACAGTTACCGAAACGAATGAATATATTGTCAAGTAAAAATTCAAGTGCTGAAATCATATCAAAACAAGTCAAATTAGTTGAATTCTTTTGTTTTGTATTACTAAAATGTGTTTTAAAGGAATTAGAACATATATATTCACAATCGGATTTTTTGAATGCCCATTGAATTAGACGTATGAATTTTTCCTTTATAAGATTATGTGGTAAGGTAGTATAGAGGGTAGAGAAATCAAATCTTTCAAGGGATTCAAAAGGGGCATTATAAGCATTCAATTTATCGAGAACTTCCAGTGAATTTTTTACACTCCAAAAATGATTGACACCACTGTTTTCATATACTTTGTTACAGAAATTTATAACCAGATTTTTAATAGCAGTCAAAGTATTAGTGAGTATAATAGAAACTTTAGTTGTAGAACAGTGACTAGATGACAAAATGAATCTAGATTTATATGGCGTTTTGTGGAGTTTAGGAACCTATTCAATCCATGTGTTTAAGCTTGCTTATGGGACTTGCCAGTAAGCGAGAGTACATGCACTTTTAATTTCTCCCTAGAAATTATCATGTCTGTATACGGATATCATTATCTGGGCAGCTAATTATCTTCCCGAATGCAGAAATGTCACAAATAAGCCTCCATACAATTGTATTTATAAACCAAATAGCTATTTTTAAAAATCGTACAAACGATTTTTATAACCGTGTAAACGATTTTAAAAAACGTACAAACGATTTTAAAAACCGTACAAACGATTTTTAAAATCGTACAAACGATTTTGAAAAATTGTACAAACGATTTTAAAATCGTACAAACGAATTAAAAAATCGTTTTAACGATTTTAAAATCGTACAAACGACTTCATAAAAATCGTTTAAATGATTTTTAAAATCGTACAAACAATTTTTTAAAATCGTTTAAACAATTTTTAAAATCGTACAAAAGAAATTAAAATCGTACAAACGAATTAAAAAAATCGTACAAACGATTTTAAAAATTGTTATAACGACTCAAAAAAAAAACAAAAAAAAACGTACAAACGATTTTTAAAATCGTTTTAACGATTTTTATTATATTTTTTTCTTCTACTTGGCACGAATAAGCTGTCGTATAAATGAATGATCATCTATATCTTTTATCATAAATATTTAAAGGTTCCATGAACTCAGGATTAGCTGCAGCGGATGCTGGGATTATTAACTTCCAATGTTATATACGGTCGTACAGTTGGAATATTTCGTGGTCAAGTCTTTTTTGTAATGGCGTCACAAATTTATGTGGCTGCTATACTGAATATGTAAGTAAGATGCCAAATTTTTAATATATTTTTCTTTTTTGAAATAGATTATATACAACACATACACATGTGCTCACTTTATAGTGTTATATATAACATGTGGAAAGAGCATAAATGGGGGTATATTCAAATTGAAACAAAAGCTATGCTAATAATTATTTCAATACAAATAGTAAAACACAGTTTGGCAGGGCTACAAGTCACATAATATAGATCATGACGACATGATACTCTTTTGAAAAAAAGAAGAGACTAAAACTATCCTCTTTATGCCTGCAGTCTCCCCCTACACGTCCAGTCGTGAGCAATAGTTATTGAACATTCAGTACGGCAGTTCTATAGTAATTGTTGTCGACGTTGGCGGCAAAGAATGAAAAAAAAATCAAACAATACCAGGTCTGTGAATTATAACTAATCAATTATGCTTATCATTTTTATGCCCCCCCCCCCGGATCTTAAGATAAGAAGATCTATATTTTTTGCCCAGTCTGTCTGTCTGTATATCTGTCTGTCCATAACTTTAGCATGACTCATTACTTTTGAACCATATATGATATGCCCTTCATGATTGGTATGTGTAATGATCATGTAAAGCTGAACACAATTATGCAAATTTCACTATGTCAGGCCAAAGGTCAAGGTCAAAGCGGTAAAAAAGGTAAAAATCTAGAATTTGCTATAGTTCCTTAATTACAATTGCTAGAGGCTTCATCTATATGTGAATGATCTAATTGAGCTTAGTAAAAATCTTCCAAAAGAATTTTGGTCAAGTCAAAGGTCAAGGTCACTGAGTGAAAATTCGAAAACTTTAACAAAAACTTCAACTTTGTCTTTATCTTTTCAACCAGATGTGATAGACCTTAACATTTGGCCTGCATATTGATCATATAAAGTTAACACCATTATGCAAATTTCATAAAGGTCTGCTCAGAGGTCAAGAACACAGAGGTCAAAAGCTCAAAATCTAGATTTTGACTTAAGCTCGTAAATTACAATTACAAGAGGCTTGATATTCTATATGGACATAGATCCAATAGTGCAAATGTCTACTAAACCTTAATTTCTAGTGTATATTGTAATTTTTAGCATTAATTTTTATAGTAGACATGATTGCTACCGGGGGCATAGTGTTTCACAAGCACAGTTTGTTATTTTGTACAACATAATACTGAATATTTCTACCATTTTAAGACTATAGTGTATACTGGGTATTTATTTTTTGTTTTTTATTGTTTCAGATCATTAATCATTGGGATCAGACGTACAACGACATGGTCTAATCCCTTTACTCTTCTCTAATCACGACAGGACAAAAAAAGGGAAATATTTTTTCGTAACGAACTTTGTTTGTCTATGGTCTGTGTGTTTTTCTAGAACAGTTTCGTTGTGTATTGTGGCATGTGATGTGAAATTTTCGGCCATTGTAGGTGTTTACTGTTATCTTCAGTTTGTAGTTGGTATCGATTCAATTTTTATCGTCTTGCAACACAAAATCGAACAATGTTTCATCAATTCACCTCTATGAAATATTTCTTACAGTTGCAAGTATTACCCATCCCAGTCGGATGTAAGCTAACCATTATTATCACAATTGTCTTTCTTTTGAACTCAATCTGACAACCACTGGAGCATATACACCCTATAGGATCACTGTACCCGATAAAATGATTGTTGGTCAACTGGCGTATTGTTGGTGTGCAATAAACAAGATATGCATGAACGAACTGTATTTTTTTTAATTAGAAAGTAAGCATGCTTTAAAGCATCAAATGGAGATATTTTTTTTAACTATGGTTTCATATTTGTATGTAGATATGTTTTCCCGTTGTAAATTTTCAATAATGATAGCTTTTGGTGATGTAAAGGGAGATATTCTGAAAGGCTCCCAGTTTTTTTGATTGATTGACTACTTCTGGCACTTGTGACTTCTGGGTGTTATTTGAACCATTGAACCTCAATTTCATGAATTTAAATTGATTAAAAAAATGAAACAGTGTATTCTTTCCCTTTTGTGAAAAGGGCTTTTCAAAATAATCCATATTGCAAGCAATAAAACGGGTTTTCCCACTGTACGCAAAGAAATTCTTTAGGTCTTTTCTGTCGTATTGTTGGAGTGAAACAGTACGCATAGTTGCTGTCCAATAATTTACTGTACGCATTTTTGCTATCAATATATTTATTTTGATTCAATCTATTCAAACATGTCGCTCGTTTACTATCTATTAGTCTACTAAGAATGATTATTTCAACTTTCCGTTTTATTACTAACGATTAAGCTTTTTATTTAATACTTTAACATAAATTTATAAAAATAGCTGATGTTGTTCCTTGCAACCAATTTGCCAGGCGAGATATAAATCACATAAAATGTCAACTGACAATGAAAAAATAAGCACATACATTTTTTGTGTCATAAAAAAAAATAAAGAGATATGGCATTGTGAATTATTTTCTATCAAATTGTTTCGCAGTGGCAAAGACATAAAATTAAATATGTCTCTGGCGGTGGTGATAAGGAATTTCAGTGCAAAGAAAATATTGATATTAAAACATAGTAAATATGCTGCCTATTGTAGAAGGTCTCATGGTGACTTTTAGATGAAGAACAACAATAAAAATGTTGTTCCATTGTTAAATTTGTTTTCCTTGTATTTAATGTGATCATTTTTTCATTGTAAACCCTTGCAAGATTTTTATTATGAAAAAGAAAGGAAATGGGGTAAATGTCAAGGAGACAACTTCTCATATCCAGGTTAAAACGACACAAAACAAAGCATCTAGGGGTCACCGTACGGTCTTCAACACAGTGAGGAACCTCACACCATATGGCAAGCCCTAAATGGTCCCAAAAAGGTAAAAAAGTGAATACATCAATTTAAACAAACCACATCCAATAACCCAAATATCAAGAAACTAAAATTTTATAAGAAGACACGGACAAGCCAATCACCAACATATTCCTGACTTGGGATATATTTAAGTCAGCTAATACGCTTGATCATATATTGTGAAGATGACATGGGTATCACAGGTATATGGCGAGCCCGGGGAACAGTTACTGGAGCTCGGAGCCATGTGAGTTGATCTCAGAGCACTGTGATCGAAGCCCGGATCCCTATGACTGGAGTCCCAAGTCCTAGTGTTGGAGCCCGGAGTCCCTGTGTCGGAGCCCGAGTCCCACGCTCAAAAAAAGTTGCAGCCCGGGGTCCCTGTTCGGAGCCCGGGTTCCACGTTCAGTAAAGGTTGGCGCCCGGAGCCCCGTGCTTTTCCCTAAATATACTTAGATAAGATATAATTTTACTCCATGAAAAAACTTGAAATTTTAAAATTAACTAAGCGGTCGTTATCGGTAATTATAGCATGCCTTTTGTCAGTACTTGGTAAGCTTTATCCCACTCAGATTCGATTATTTCCGCCAAAACACTAAATATTACACTCGATACTGTTATATAAGAATATATTAGAAAATACTAATCAAGGAAAGTAAATATTACACTCGATACTGTTATAAAAGAATATATTAGAAAATACTAATCATTACACTCGATACTGTTATATAAGAATATATTAGAAAATACTAATCAAGGAAAGTTAAACACTAAGGTTTATGATAAGAGGGATGATTTCTCATTCCCTATAGTCAATTTCCCCCATCTCGACGGAGATGTTCCGTTAGCCCCTTCTTACGGGGTCTACATTTCACAACTTGTTCGATATGCACGAGTATGTAGTAATGTTTCTGACTTCAACGACCGAAATCTTTGTCTCACTGAAAAACTTCTGCATCAAGGGTTTAGATATCATAAATTGATAAAAACATTCTTTTAATTTTATTATAGATACATTGACTTATTAAGAAAATTTGGTTCTACATGCAGGGCTCTTATACAACAGGGCATTTCACATCCAAACTTCTATGAAAATATTTACAAAGCGCATAAATTCAAAAAATTGTCCTTCCAAACTTATTAATCCGTTGAACAAACTTATTCATAAAGGATATAAATACAGCATTGTTGTTAAATTTTTACTTCTGGTTTTTGTTGGCAAAAATATTGATCATCTGTTACGGCACATATTGTCGCCCCTGCACATATTGTCGCCGGCGACAATATGTGCAGACCTTATCGGCACATATTGTCGCCGGCGACAATATGTGCTGGACATTAACGGCACATATTGTCGCCGGCGACAATATGTGCCGGTTTTGTCAGTGCTATTTAAACGTCATTGGGGGCGACAATATGTGCCGAATATATCGGCACATATTGTCGTCACAAAAAATAATTTATTATGAAATATGCAAGTATATATATACCTTTGAAGCTGAAACTGTTCAATTGACATATATACGCTTTTTAAACACTTGACTGAATGCAATGATCTTTCGAAAGCATACATTGTGTCTGAAATTGACTGAATGGAATTGTTCTAAAGAGAGTTTAATGAGAACTTGCACCTGAGTATGCTGAGCTTCTGTTCATACAGGCCTTTGCAAAGGACTTCCCGTACTCTATACTTTTGATGGTTAGTATCAGAAATTAAAAATATTAAGAGATCTCATATTAAGTTGCTTCGCATCATATGCCATGTTACTTAATTGGCTTAAGGAATCATTCTAGGAAATTTTGATTCAATTTTCTCCAGCTGATTGAGAACATAATGTAAATAAGAGACATAATTTGCTATGAGGTATGGGTAAAGCTCATTGTTGAAGGTCTCATGGCGATTTCAAGATGAAGAACAACAATAAAAGCGTTGATCAATTGCTTATTACCATGTATTTGTAGAGACTTTGTCTCATTTGCATTTACTCCATTTTTCTTCATTGTTAACAGAGTAAAATAAAGCTCAAACTCACTGTTTTGGCCATAATATTTAAAATAAGATGAATTAATTACATGTACAGTCAAACCTGCCTTAGTGACCACGTGTATTAAGTGATCTCCTGTCATATGTGACCAACTTTACTTTATCCAAAAGTAGAAATTTT
>MJUU01072968.1:9262-59936 GCA_002080025.1 Modiolus philippinarum
CTGTAGCAGACGACACTCTTAGAAACTTGATTACATCAATTGCACAGTAAGTACCACCAACTTGTCGGTCAGATCAAAACTCCGCCTCCCGCAGGTGATGATTGATGATGATTGACGTAGAAATCAATAGTCTTCACAACAGCAGAGCTTACTATTGCAATAGTGCAGTCAACGCTATTTCTTTCGAAAACTATGCGAAAATGAAACTGTTTTACTATAAAAGAACTTTCTTACAGGAGGTATAATAATCGATAATAAAATATTATCCTGGATAATACTTAATGATAAAATATTATCATGGATAATATTTAATTATAAAATATTATTCAGGATAATATTTAACAATAAAGTATTTCCTAGATAATATCTTTTTATCATATTTCATCCCGGATAACATTTTATCATTAAATATTATCCAGGATAATATTTATCCTTAAATATTATTCCGGGTAATATTTAACAATAAAATATTATTCTACATAATATTGCTTTGATATGCATCATTGATGTCACGGATAATCTATTTTATCATATATCATTATGGATACTATTTAATTGTCATATATTATCATGGATAATATTCTATTGTCAAATATCATCATGGATAATGATATTTGATGAGAAAATATTGGAAATTTTTTCAGATACATTTGTACTATGATTATATTATATCAGATGTTTTTAAGATTTGAAAGAATGAAAATTCATTATTTAATATTTTCCTTGGTATAATTAGATGTAATTATTTATCCTTTGTAGCTAACTTATGTCCATTTTATTTGTGAGTACATTAAACCCTCAGGAAAATTTGGCATTTGGATATTTAATCACCAAAATAACTTTGTGAAGGAAAAATTTCACAGCAATGGAAAACATTTAACAATAACAAAGTATCCCTGGAAAAAGATTAATTTTAATATCTTCCACAGGATAGTATTCATAGGGGATACTCGTAAATGTTACACCGGCACTAGCAAAGGCAGCGGTAGGGTTAAACCGGTTTATGAGTACCCAAACCTCCCCTTTATATGTCCCGTTTCCCTATATGAACAAATCAAGGGATTTGGAGTAAATGTACATGGGACAAAATCCCTATAAATACATGGTAAAAAAACAACGCTATCGTTGTGGTCTTCACCTTGTTATCACCATGAGGCCTTCAACAAAGAGCAAAACTCCTACTCATAGTAAGTTCAAGACGGCCTCAAGCACCGGGTTGAGCGGTATTCACTTGCTAAATGTTGAACCACGTTACATCCTTTCGTAAAATATCCATCTATCCATTTTGTCATGGATGCGGGGTCTTCGACAAGCATAACATATCGAGCAAAGTATTCTTACAAACAGTCATCGGTAGCCTGACAAAGGGCATAATAGGATAATAAACACATGTCCACATTACAAATTTCATCAGTTAAAAAGTAGATATTGCCGAGATCTTGACAAACACCACAAATTAAGTTACAAGTCACATTTTCGTAAGTTTAGCTGTACCCACACACCTTATGATCCCTTTTGTATGATGAGTACTTCCTTATTGTTGGGCCATATGTAAAACAAATGTGTATGCACAGAAACAAGCAACACAATACACCAAACACAGTGGTTGGCACAATTGTTACTGTGGTGATGACTTGATTAATACTGCTGTTCATGAGTTCTTTGGGTTCCTCATGTGACAGGACAGCCTACCCGCGTTCTAGTAGGTAGTAGATATGTAGTCAGTAAAAATCGACTGAGCTAACGGAATATTTCTTTAGCTCATTCGGTTAGGTGGCTGGCTGAAGTGCTAGAGGTCCCGGGTTCGATCCTCGGAGTTGACATACAAGTGAATTTTGTATGGAGTTTCATGCTCTCCGGTTACATTTGGCGCCCAACAAAAAACCCACGGTGGTTAGAAGGAGCTAATCAGGGTTTGTGTGATATTTGTGTTGAGAGTCTTGAGGTGGGAAAAGTGTGACAGGACAGCCTACCTGCGTTCTAGTAGGTAGTTGATATATAGTCAGTAAGAATCGACTGAGCTAACGGAATAATTCTTTAGCTCATTCGGTTAGGTGGTTGGCTGAAGTGCTAGAGGTCCCGGGTTCGATCCCCGGAGTTGACGTTAGTCAATTTTGTAAGGAGATTCATGCTCTCCGGTTACACTCAAATAATCAGAAAATTTGACCCAATAAATCATATTGCATAGTTTAAGAGGAGATAATCAAAATACGTTTCATTCCGACCTCATAGCAAAATAGCTGGCAGCCTATTTTGTTAAATCAGATTGAAACGAACACTCTTTTTAAGAGTCTCCAATACATAATTCCAGCTGTAAAGATTGGTTGAGTATTTTTTCAATAAGTAGTTTGAGAGGGATGTGATCAAAATTGGATTGCCCTTACTGTAATTTCTTTTCGTCCGGTGGTCTTTCCAGTTTGTAGCTTGAGAGGAACCAAACTACATACTTTCCATGCAGCCTATTTGTCAAGTCTGGTTCAGCGGATTTTGATAAGATCAAGAAAATCTCAAAGGGTAAAATCTGCAGTGACAGCAAGGTTGTGAATATATTGGAAAGAAATCAGTAATTTGTGAAAGACCTTGCATACTTCATCTGATTACAGTTTATTCCAGTAGTTTCAGAGCCATGATCTATATGTCCCACGACAATTTCAATATGCCTTCCAAAAGCAAAAGGAAAAGGAGGAAGGTCAAATTGTTTATTGTTTAAAAAACATGTCCAATAAAGCGGAAGACTAAAGCGTAATATCTTTCTCAATTTTGTACAGATTATTAGATACACACGGAGAAATGAAACAGCCTCGCAAAATGAAGAACAACAATAAAAGCTTTGTTCCGTTGCTTGTTTTTATCATGCATTTGTAGAGACTTCGTATCATGTGCATTTACTTCAGATCCCTTTATTGATTATGACAAACTGTGTAGTTATATATTCGTTAAACAGTATACAAAGTAACCGTAAGAAAGACTTATAGTATGTGATTAAAATTACTTTAAACAGCCTACATAATTCATTTTTTCAAACAACGATTCTCTTGAAAATGCAGCTACAAATGCTGTTGAAATTTGGCACAAAAGTAAGAATTATCTTTTATAGTTGCCTCAAGAAGTGCAACCGATGCAAGTTAAGCTTTTCATGTAAAACGGAGAAAAACAAATTTTGTAACGCAATGTAGTGACAATAATTACAAGAAATTAGCTCTCGCGGGACAACTTATTCACAATTACGGATATAGACAAACTTGACAGTCAACTAGATAAATAATAAACCCTTTTTGTACAAGAAACATTTCTTTTTCAACAATAAAACACGAAAAACTTATCTGACATAATCTATTGTACTGGATTTTCCGCGAAAAACGTTCTACACCCTACAGATAGAACCGTAAGACAGATATTTCAGACGCACAGGTTCCTATACTGTGTTTAACTGTGCGTTATGAATAATATTATTGTATTCACAATACATTATTTTTTTTTCAACAAACACACTAACTGAAGTGTTTAATGTGACTAACAAAATTGAAATTTCCATAACAATACCTTTTGATATTTTCTTATTTTTATGAAACTGTTGTTTTTAGATAAGTTAATGTTAACAAAATAAAATACGATATAATCGAAAATACGAAATAACAGATACGTATAAATTTCAGATGGCTGTTATTTGTTCTCTCTCAGTTTTTAAACATCTTTGAGTTTATGGTCTTCCAAACGTTTAGATTTTATCTGCACTGAAGAGACATAAGTTGTCGAAATGCGCATATGCAGAATTTAAATTATCAGTAACTTCGGTATTTAGTCATTTGTATAGAGTAAAAGTACAAATTGTTTTGATTAATTTAAAGATGGGTTGTTTGACTTTTTCATTGTAAAGAGAAAGATAGGTAAAAAAAAATCTCGTATATTTTACGTGAGTGACTTTAAACAGGAAATAGATTCAACTGATGAAAAATACAATGTAAATGTTCTTCAATAAAATAAACACAATAGTTACTTATATAGAGATATAGACTGCCCTTGGGATAGCGATATGGACTGAAATCTCGATAATACCATCGTCTACGGCTCGGGCATTATCCATGTGTCAGTCCATATCGCTATCCCTTGGGCAGTCTATTTCTTGTGATAATTCTCTCTATATAAGTAACTATTAAAATACCATAAAACTGCTTAGTTCCATGATTATAAAACAACTGCACAAAATTAAGGTCTTGATCTGTCACACAACCTTGAGTCGTATGCCTGACATGCTCCAAACAGTTGTTTTTATTTTTTATATTTATTTTTTTACCATAGAAATATTACACTCGTGGAACAAAATAACTGCTTTTTTCAAATGATAGTAGGAATGACTTTTTTCAATATTTACACCCCTTAAAACACATAGGATATTACCTTTTAAGTGTTCAAATTGAAATGTAATGGTTTTATTAATAGATTCCCAACGTCAAAAATAATTTTACTTATCACATGCAAATCTAGTACTATTTCAAGGACGCTGACAAGTTACGTCTCTCTATCCATTGAAATGGTCGATTTCATTTCGTTAATTGATGAATTTGCTTTTAGATAAATATAAACGATAAGATTGAGGGAAATTTTATGATATACATTTTTTATCATAGATTAACCTGATTTTGTTAGGATCGAATATTTTATATCTTCGACATTCCAAGTTTCACACATACACGTGAAAAGAACGTTACATGACAATATCCTACATACAACATCTTTGTTTTCATGATATCATTACATCAGTAACTAATTCAATTTACAGTAACTGACAATATGATTCAAGATTATATAAGAGATACAACAATTAAATTAGTTATTATATATCCGATTACATGTAATTGAAATTGAATTATACTAACCCAGATTCAGTTGGTTGTCCTTAATAAACCTTGAACTAAAACATGAAGTGTTTCGAGTGGCAAAAAAAAGATATACACCGTAAGGATTGCAAAGTTCTTTCAGGCAAGTCCTTCATGTTTTTATCTACTTGTTAGATTTTTTTTTAATTTCTGGTCCTGATTTGGTAAAAGCATTTTAAAAGAAATGGTTGATTAAACCGTTTTTTTTTATGGCGTGACAAATAGATTGCATATGATTGCAAGTCAATACTAGTACAATTTGCATTTAGAAAAAAAAATAAGACAGAAATTTATTTGAATTTTGCAGATTACCATTGATACAGTATGTCTTCAGCTGAGACACAATCTATGATACGGGACTTTTGAATCGTGTTCACTCCAAAAACATATCTATTTTTATATGTAAAAAATCAATACATCAATACATTGAGAGGGAATCGAAAATTCATGAACACTAGTTGAGCTAAGGGTTTATGTTTAATCGATTTGTGGCTCTTCAGATATTTTGTTTTCGTCAATTTAAATTTAGTTAAAGAATTGTCATATATGAAAAATTTAAAATGCACTTCCATTTAAAAATAGTTTGTTTTGATGTGGTATATATTTATTTCAATAAGTTTAGAGATCCTGTATTTCTTCTAAACATGCTAAATGGTATCCGAGGCGATCGTTCCCGCCTTCAATTACGCGAGAGTTCCTATCTTGTAAGTCCCGTATTACCAAACCAAAAAGTAAACGTGTATGAAGTAGAAAATAGAGATGAAACGTCGTACAGAGCCTTAAAAATAATGCTAAGGAGAGAAATGTGTAGAAATTATTTCAAGATAGTCTTGCGAATATAAATATAGTACTAAAACAGTAATATCAAAATAACAAAATTTCCAAATATTGCTTCCGTCGATGTCTATTTGACAATCAGTGTACGTACTGATTAATCATTCCGTTTACCTGAAACTCATGGAAATTGAAATCTTGAAAATGGTCAACGTGACCATGTTCAAGAATGAGCGACAAATCCAGGCGCGATAACCCTTACACACATTTAAGTACTGCTCCCCGATAATTGAATGTTATCAGTAACCGGACGAAAAGAAAAGATGCCTCGTGTAAATTCTTGCTATAGATGTCGCGCTGATAAGTAGGCGTTTTAATTAATGCTAATTAATTTACTCAGCGGGAATTAAGTACTCATGTCAGTTTTTTTTCTAATATCATTGTCATACTACCATGAAGCTAGGATATTCAGAATCCAACCAGCTATGTAGAAAACGGTTTGAATTATCCGGTGTCTTCATTGTATTTTGGTTTTGAAGTCGACATGGAAAATATTTTTATGCAAAAAAAAATGTAATAAATATTCAACACGTTCAGCATTATATTCTCCATGTGATTTTCCTTACTGGTCTCTTCCTTTGATCGATTCTGACTTTTGTTGTCACTTTCATATTTTGCAACTTTCCCGGACTTGTTCACATATATAGTTTATTAATAACATGTAATATTTTTATTTTACCATCATGGTAGATCAATGTTTTATCTGTATAGAGATGCATTTGAATACTGAATGATAATATTTGCTGATTTGTCTTATATATTTACTATGAAGTTGAATCTCACGAATTCGTAATTATTTATGTGTAAATAAAAAAAAACCGAAGTTGCTGTTTATGATTTATTTTCTGCATATGCGCATAAACGATGACCGGATAAAATGTAGAAGAGAACCAGTTTGTCACTACACATTTTCAAAGTCAACCGATATTTTGATACCTTACACTGAGGGATTTCTGTAATATCAAAAGTTTTCGTGTTCACAGTGGTGGTCATTTAGTTTGTGTTTTTTTTTCTTGTTTTTGTTTTGTTTTTGTTTTTGTTTTGTTATGCTTTTTGTTTTGTTATACCCCCGCTTTAGCGGGCGGTATATAGTAATCATGGGTGACTGTCCGTTCGTCATTCCGTCCGCCATAGGGGTACACACTTTGTGGCGACAACTCCTCCTAGACTACTTGGTGAAATCCAATGAAACTCACAGAATGTTCAGTACACATTGCCATCGTGCACCATGTATATTTAAAATTTTGATTTGATCTTTTTGGGGAAGCGGGGGTATGATATACGTGAGCTTTGCTCACATTTTTCTAGTTTTGTTTAGTTTAGTTTTGTTTTGTTTTGTTTTGTTTTTTTTTTGCTTTTTTTGCTTTTGCTTTTGTTGTTGCTTAATGTTTAAAGGGGTTACAAAAAGTGAGAGACTTAAACCGACTAAGGCAAATAAAAGTAAAGAGCAAACGAGTATGGGACGAAATTCAAATGCTTGACAACAACCACAACTGTAAGATGATTATATATATTGTCGTTCAACATTTTGAAGTCAAACAATTAACTGACTTTTTAGAAGCTATAACTGGTTCTCGTCTACTTTTGTATTGTTAAGTTTATCACTCATGATTTATTCAAGTTTCAAGCCAAAGGCGTCTGTACTCAAGACATAAGAGTCACAAGTATACTTTGTTACAATCACGATATGAAGCGTGGTACTCTGGACGGGGAAAAATAGTTTAGTAAAGTTAAGGCGGGTACGAACCCAAATTTGTCAAATGAAGAACGGCAAACGCCTACCGAACAAACAATGGTTGACCCCATCAACTTAATTGGTCTGGTAACAAAAAAAAAGCATTAACATGCTCAAGGTAGATTGTGAAACTCTCTGGTGCCAAAACTATAAAGTTAAATGAAAAATAATGGAAAATTAAGTAAATGTATCCAAAAAATGTACATTGGCGGATCCAAGGGGGGGGGGGGGTCCGGGAGTTGGAACCCCCCTTTTTTCGGGCAATCATGTATTTTTTAATGTATTTCCTGATTTTTTATTAAGAAATACCCCAAAAATTTTCGCGCCTCGCTCCGCTCAGCCACTTTTTCTTCTTCTTCTAAATTGGAACCCCCCCTTTTCAGTTTCCCTGGATCCGCGCCTGTTATATTGGACAAAAACCTCAATAAATAAATGGATTACATCCGCAACGGAACAACGTTTTTATTGTCGTTCTCCGTAAGGCCTTCACTAATGAGCAATAAACCTTACAATGAGTTTATAATTCGTACTAAGCAATGAAGCCAATTACAAAAATGCATCCCCCTTTTTTCTGACCCATTTTACATTCAAGACCGATTAAAAGTAAAACTGTAATATCATAATTTGTTAAATTCTTTATTAAAAACACTGATAAAAAAGATAACACGACATCACAGCACGAGTTTTGGCCAGTGTAAATATTCGAACTCCAGTGTGAAAAAATTAGCTGTTATCTATCCCGCTGTCATTTTGTAAAATGACATAATTAAAATGAATATTTAAATAAAAATAAAAGTTGCATTTTATCATTTTCATTTTATTTTTAAATCAATAAAACAATACAACAAACTGTTTTATGCATTCGGTAAAAAGGTGTGTATTGCTCAATTGATGACAATTTGTAAATGTTTTTGTGTATTCGAAAAGCTAGGGGACATCGAATAACATGTATTAAATCATTTTCTATTTAAAAGAAACGATATATCACAGATATTGTGACCTTTAAAATCATCATAATTGATTTCACTCTCATAAACCTTTTTACCGATGTTTTAAACAATAAAATTAAAAAAAACCCTTGTATTTACCTTTTTTATTTATTGAAATAAAAAATAGATATATAAATATAATACCATCCCTTATACAATCGAAATAGCCGCCCGATTTCAATTATAAATATACTACTAGTAAGTATATAAAGTCTATCACAGGGCGGTTACTTACTTGCATATATAACAAGACTTATCCATTTTCAAACTGCCGGAGACACCAAAAATCCTCAATTTAAAAAATATTTTCTTATATCAAAATACGCGTAATTAAAAGACAAATTTCATGGTATCACTTAATAGTGTTTCATATGTATATTTAATTTGCTACGATTTTTTAACGAACACCACCCTTTCTTTTTTGCTATATATTTTAGTTGGCGTAAAATGGGCCGATTTTAGAACACGATTTTCAAAACATCGGAGACACCAGAAGGAAAAACTTCAAATTAATTATTTTTATATCAACAGAAAGATAAATTTATGCAGCAAAAGAAAGTATCACTTAATAAGATTTTAGATTTATAATAAAATGAAAAATACAGAATAATCGAGGATACCCATAAAATTCCCGTTATTTTCTTTGTCAATCATACAATCATTACAGTTGTGACACCCCGGGTGAGTAGACACGGGTGGTCTGTAATCAGTGTCGCTAATTCTTCAGTATGCACCATTTTATTAATTAACCATCACAATTTATTACAAAAAAAACAAAAAAAAACCAATAAACAAGAAATAAAGGGATCTTAATACAAGTATAAATTCTGTAACTGTATTTATTGGTATTTACACAAATGAACGAAACTATAGTATATATATATATTATAAGCTGCATATTTTTCATATGACATTCCGTTTTAACAGATTTTATTTCTTGGCTAATTCACATAATTGCCAATTAATTTACTTTGTTCATCAACCTATTTTGTCAAATAAGCTGCTGTGTATAAACTAAATATCCTGTATTGAGCAATAGTAACCCCTTAACTTGTCCTTCTTGTATCGAATGCATCAGTATTCATCCTAAACACCAGCTATGACCTTTCTTGTATTGAGTAACACATTGCCATCGATTTTCCTTCCTGTATTGAGTAAGGCAATTCTTGTATTTGATATACAAATACTATTATGTTCGCTCTTGTAATTTAAAAAAAGGCCAACTATGTTCCTTCTTGTTTCGGAGAAGGTGAGACGTTACTAAATGAACGTCACGGTAAGAGTTACCTCCCCCCGATTGCATTTGAACACACTAGATCACACTAGACGTGAAAAGACGGCGACATATGATGTACGAGATTAATAGTTACATTTAATAAAAAGGAAATACTGGCCAAGTCTGTACAAAACTTGACAAACCATTGCTAATTTTAATTATCAGCATGACATATTTTTTTTATTTGTTTTAATGATTACAATAAAAAAAACTACCAAGCATTTTATAATTTGCTGCAGACGGAATATTGTAATACCGAAGGGAACTCATCCCGATTTTCTTTTTAGCTCACCTGGCCTAAAAGGCCATGTGAGCTTTTGCCATCACTTTGCGTCCGTCGTCCGTCAACAATTTCAAAAATCTTCTCCTCTGAAACTACTGAGCCAATTGTAACCAAACTTGTCCTGAAGCATCACCAGGGTATGCAGTTTAAAAATTGTGTTCGATTAGTCCGAAGACTAAACAACATGGCTGCTGTTACTAAAAATAGAACATAGGGGTAAATTGCTGTTTTTTGCAAATAACTCAAAAACCATTACAGATATAAAAAATCTGACACGCAGCAAAAGTGATCAGCATAGCAAGATCTACCTGCCCTGCAATTTTGAAGAAAATCCCAAAACCCGTCTTGGAGTTATTGCCCTTTTTCTGTAAAATTTGCAAAATTTTAACTTTATTAATTTTTTATCAGAAAAAGTATAAGAGATACAAGTCAACTTCAAATTGCAAGAATGTTCAGCATGTCAAGATCTACCCACCCTGAAATTTTGAAGATACTCCAAAAATCCTTGTAGGAGTTATTGCCCTTTTTTCACGGAATTTTCAAAATTTTCATATTTTTCATCTTTTATTTCCAAAACTATAGAAGATGAAGGTAAAGTGTCCATTGATAAAATGTTTGCAATGCTGTGGCGACTTCAAAACTGATGTTGAAAATTGTTCGTTGACCGCCATTTTCAAAATGGCCACCAAAAAAGGCGGGAAAATTCAACATTGTCTGATTTCAATGAAATTTGGTTTCCAAGTGGATATTGATGTTGCTACTGCAATACCGGTGTTGAAAATTGTTTGTTGACTGCCATTTTCATAATGGCCGCCAAAAAGGCGGGAAAATAGGTGATATCCAGGTTCATGGTAGGATCTGGTTTGCACTCCCTAATTTATCACTTTGTAAGAGTTATCTTTCTTGGATGTGGACAACCACAGATATAAACCACAGATATTCAAAACTTCAAAGTAGGTGTTTTATTCACACAGATCTAGTTGAATTAATCTTAAGTTATTTTGTACTGATTATTGAATCTTAAAATCATCTGATATAAAAACATTTTCTTTTATACTGTCATTTATTTTACTTAAGAACTATGGAATCAGTTGCCTGTCACTGAGAGAAATATTTTATTTCCTTTGACCATATCTCAAATGAAATGTTCCAAAATATTTTACTGCTGTTGCTTCATATGTCTACAACTTTGATTTTCTCAAAAATGATTAAGTTTTTGAAAAAAAATCACGTTAGAATATTTCTATTTTCCTTAGTGCTCATTACAACAAGGAATCGGGAACCAGTTTATGTCCACACCGGGATCAGTCTAAAAGTATAAATTAGGGAATGCAGACCATGAACTTGGATATGGTCTATTCAACACTGTCCAATTTCAATGAAATTTAGTTTCCAAATAGATATTGATGTTGCAACTTCAAAACCGGTGTTGAAAATTCTTCGTTGACCACCATTTTCAAAATGGCCGCCAAAAAGGTGGGAAAATTCAACATTGTCCGATTTCCATGAAATTTGGTTTCCAAAAAGGTATTGATGTAGCAACTTCAAAAATGATGTTAAAAATTGTTCGTTGACCGCCATTTTCAAAATGGCTGCCAAATCAACATTGTCTGATCTCAATGAAATTTGTTTTCCAAGTGGATATTGATGTCACTACTGCAAAACCGGTGTTGAAAATTGTTTTTTGACTGCCATTTTCAAAATGGCTGCCAAAAAATGCGGGAAAATTCAACATTGTCCGATTTCAATGAAATTTGGTTTCCAAATAGATATTGATGTCGTAACTTAAAGATATGGTGTTAAAAATTGTTGTTGACTGCCATTTACCAAATGATGTCTCGGTTTCAAAACTGGTGTCGAAAGTGGTCCTTAGCAAGACAATTTTTGTCAAAAAAGTCCAACAAAGAAGTACAGTAAATGATCAGACTTAAAATAGAGTCCAAGTTAATGGTGGTGTTTGCTCTACCAAAGTTTGAGAGACTGAAGTTCAACTGTATAATTTACAATGTTAGCTTGATTGTGGCAACTGAAAGCCAGGTGAGCGATATAGGCTCCAGGGAGCCTCTGGTTTTATTTTCAGTCGATAATTCAGAAATACTTGACATGCTCTCTGAAAAATTACGATCCCGTTAAATTTATTCGGAAATTTCACATTTTGGACTTTTTACAAAGTGTATAATTAGGCATTGACCAGCTGATTTTCAGTGGGATTTTCACCCGAGCCGGATTTCTTTGGTCCGTTTCGCGGGATAGATTTTTCCCGACGAACACTGTGCTTTGGTATTTGTTGAGCAAGGCTTATTTTTTGTAATGGACCAGATTATTTTTTCAATCCAGGTGCTATTCAAGGAATCTTTTAGCAAACATCAGGACCATAAATTAAAAAATAACAGCCGCCTAAAAATCAAACGGTTCAGGCCTTTCAAGTATCTCGTATATGAATTTAGTATAGTTGTTTGTCAAGTATAATGAAGATTGTGTTTTTCATACCCCCCCCCCCCAAAGAAAAAAAATTCTGTTTTTTTTTTCTTTTTTTGTTTTTGTTTTTTTTTTATTTAATCGGACTATCCAGATTTCCCGATGTGAACAACGACCAATTCGGGCGTATCGAAAACAATCTCCATATATACGTTCCTTGTCTAATTTTGCATAAATATGTACCTGAAATAAAAGCTAATCATTGTATGAAATTTATGTGCCCCTTGTGGGACTATTAATTGGAATAAACAATCTTATTCTTATTCTGTATTCAAATGTTTCTTTCATACATTTGTACGGAATGAAGCTGTTGCTATTAAAGCCCTTTAATTGGTTGGAGGGGAAGTCAAACCCCGATCGATTTATCTACAGAAATCTTCATATACATAAACTTTGAAAGATGTATAATACGGTATCATTGCTCTTGGCTTTGACCATGGATTTAGTTTTTGTCCGGCTTCATATTCACTGTTGGTCTCTATACAGAGTTTATGACAGATGTTCTTTATGCCACTATGTTATTGTGACCCCAGCGAATAACGTAATGGTGTGGTAAAGTACAAAGCAAAACTCCATGTATATCAAACCCATACTTTTATTTTTCCATGATAAAGCAGAAATATAACTCACTTGGTGTAAAACAGCATATCATCAATCAAAGAATAAAGGGAAAAGATAACCCAAATTATTCACCAGCGGATCCAGCCAAAAAAACAAAAACAAAAAAAACCCCAAAAAACAAGGTAGGAACGCAATAGATATTTTGGCCATTTCTCGTCTAAATTCTTAAAACGTTTTGAAGGGAAAGGAAAGGTTTAGGGGTTCAAAATTCTGAAATCCTCCCTTTGGATCCGCAAATGAAATCATTTTACAACTGTTTAGAAAGCAATTCATGTCATCAAAATATATTGCATATTCTTACTTCTTTTTTATTTATGTGTTGCGGTTTACTTGTTATAAGATACAATGTAGGTATCCAACAAATATGAATTTAAAAATAAAATAGTAAATGAATAAACAGTTAAAATAAAATAGATAGATGAACATATATAAACAATGTAAATAAATATAAATCAAGTAATTTTACTGGAAATTCCAGCAAAAATATTTTCTTTGCTTCCAGCACAAATCAGCGTTTGATTTTATCGGAAAAGTATTTATTTAAAAAAAAACACAATTTTACACTAGTCTTCAGACTATCTTGTCAAAAGAAATAACCGTCTATTCCGTTTTTTACATGAAATATTAGCAAAAATATAATAAAAAAGATAACAGGAAACATCTACAATGGCCGAAAAAAGGCACATGCCACAAAGTAACAAGGAACTGCACAAGAAAAAACCTACAATAAAAATACAAAAGACAAACGTAAACAACGATAGCAAGCATTATTTGTCTCCAATACAAATTGTATGAAATCTATTTGAAAACGTTGCGTTACGCATTACATAACGTCGCCGCTTTACACTTGTTTACACCTTTTGCGTAAGTTTGAGCTTACTTAGAGAAAAAAATATGCTCCATAACATATGATTTTCTATACATGAAGGGATTCGCAATTTCGTCCAGTTCTTTGTGTTAGTTTTTGGACAATATGTAATCGCTGTAATTGTAGATATATCGAAAAACGTGCAATTTTCAGGTGCGAAATTGCCATATTTACGTTATACCTTTGTAAAAGTGGACCCCAAAAACCGCGTTTTCAATGTCAAATATCTCTCTTAAGTGATCCATGACCCCTATTAAAAAGTTGATATTCCGATGCAAGTCATTTAGATCTACTTGTGTGCAAATTTTTACAGAAAAGCAAGACATAGTCATTTAGTAACGTCTCACCTTAATTTTTCGTCTTGTATATTGAGTTACACCACAGCAAAAAAAGGTCCTAATTGTACTGAGTAACACAGACGCCACTGGTTTGCACACAAACACAGCCAATGTAATTGGTAATTGAGGGAGGGAGATAAAAAAGATAAGGTAAAAAGATGACAAAACTTAACACTGTGTATGAATCTACATAGTTTCTAGTCTGTTTCCTTATACATTGTATATAAAGTGTTTGCTTTAAAACAGAAGCTGATAAAAGATGTATACGCCACATACAGACGGGTATGGGGACAAATTTATAGAATCGGTTCTACTTGTACTGAGTAACGCAAACATTGACAATGTTCCGTCTTGTACTGTGGTACACAGTGAATTTGTGCTACTAAATTAATTAACAACTAGAGGGTCAGATACTGAGCCTGAATCGCTCACCCGACAAAGATGCTTTTAAACCATGTATATGCCAACTGAATTTTATTGTTGTTACAATTGTTTTTTGATTTACCACATTGGCTGTAGGGGGAAGGTTTGGGCCCAATAAAACTAGTTTAACCCCACCGCAGCAGGTTTGCGCCTGTCCTAAGTCAGGAAATTTATTAAGCCTTTGTGTGTCTTGTCTTTTTTCTAGTTATTTTACTTTATGTCTATAGGAGTCTAGGATGATGTTTATTTCGCTGAACTTGATTACTCTTTATTCAGGGGCCGACTCCGACCTACCGTTGGGTGTGGGGTTTTCTCATCATTCCTGGAAAGTTTGGTTGAATTTGCTTCAGTTGTTTCAGAGGAGAGGATGTTCATTGAAGATCTTATGGTGGCTTTGAGTTGTTATTACTCCCCTTTGGGTCGTTGTCTCTTTGACACATTCCCCGTTTCCCTTCTTTTTTCCATGTATGCTGATGACCAAAATTGTTTTTCCTATAGGGTTTAATGTTAAGCTATGTTCTCTACTGACTTCCATGTTTTCAATTGAAATAAGTATTCTTTGATAATATCTTTCCATACATTACTCCAATATAGTTAAATTAAACTTGCTTTAATGGTTTGAGAAGAGATGATGAAAATGAAGATTTCCAAAAGGATCAAATGTTAAAAGTAGTTACGCACTGGCAGCCATCTTTTTATCGGATCGGAACAAAATAAGCAATCTTTGTAAAGGACCTTCCATACATCATTCCTGTAAAGTTTGTTTGAATTTGCTTCAGCGGTTTCAGAGTAGAAGATGAATTGTGATTTTTTTCCATAGGGTCCAATGTTAAAACTAAGTTAAGCGAGGCGGCCATGTTTTTATCGGATCGGAACGAAATGAGCAATCTTTGTAAAGGACCTTCCATACATCATTCCTGTAAAGTTTGGTTGAAATTGATTCAGTGGTGTCAGAGGAGAAGATGAAAATGTGATTTTCCCATAGGGGCCAATGTTAAACTATGTTCCGTGCTAGCGGCCATGCTTTTTATCGGATCAAAACGAAATGAGCAATTTTTTTTGAAGACCTTTAGTACATCATTCCTGTAAAGTTTGGATGAATTTGATTCACTGGTTTCAGAGGAGGAGATGAAAATGTGATTTTTCCCATAGGATCCAATGATAAACTACATTTGTATGTATCGTGCTGGCAGCCATGTTTCTTATCTGATCCAAATGAAAGCAATCTTTGTTGAGGACTTTCCATACATTATTCCTGTAAAGTTTGGTTGACTTTGCTTCAGTTGTTTCAGAGGAAAAGATGAAAATGTGATTTTTCCCATAGGGTCCAATGTTTAACGTAAGTTCCGTGCTGGCGGCCATGTTTTTTATCGGATCGGAACGAAATGAGCAATCTTTGTAAAAGACCTTCCATACATCATTCCTGTAAAGTGTGTTTGAATTCGCTTCGGCAGTTTCAGTGAAAAAGAGTTTACCCATAGGGTCCAATGTTAAAACTAAGTTCAGGGCTGGCGGCCATGTTTTTCATCGGATCGGAACGAAATGAACAATCTTTATAAGGGATCTTCCATACATCATTCCTGTAAAGTTTGGTTGAATTTGCTTCAGTGGTTTCAGAGGAGATGAAAATGTGATTTTCCCATAGGGTCCAATGTTAAACTATGTTCCGTGCTGGCAGCCATGTTTTTTATCAAATCCAAACGAAATGAGCAGTCTTTGTTGAGGACCTTTAGTACATCATTCCTGTAAAGTTTGATTGGATTTGATTCAGTGGTTTCAGAAGAGAAGATGAAAATGTGATTTTTCTCATAGGGTCCTATGTTAAACCTAAGTTCGGCCCTGGCGGCCATTTTTTTTTTATCGGATCGGTACAAAATGAGCAATTTTTGTAAAGGACCTTCCAACCATCATTCCTGTAAAGTTTGGTTGAATTTGCTTCAGTTGTTTCAGAGGAGAAGATGAAAATGTGAAAAGTTAACGGACAGACGCCGGACGACGGATGCCAAGTGATGGCAATAGCTCACACTGACCTTTTGGGTCAGGTGAGCTAAAAACGGCATCAATGTTCTTTTTGTAAAGAATTTCGCAAATGCCTTCAACCTTTCTTCGTATATTGAATAATATCAATGGCATCAATGTTCCTTAGGGTATTTAGTAATACCAACGCGACCCAAGCTTCTACTTTTATTGAGTGACACAAACGCAATCAATGAAAATGTAGGATGCAGTAGAGTTAGCTATTTTTCCAAACTAAGAGGCTTTTACTTCTTTTTGCCTATTTTTCTATTCTAGCTTTCCATATTTTTTTATTCTAATGCTGCTTATGAGCGGTTACTCTTTGAAACACGCGTACAGCATAACAAAATCATCTGTTGTTTATTGTGCCAATTGGGTATTTTTTTATTTTTTTAAATTGATGTTTTAATTGTTTCAGTTTTAGAATGTTTACAGATTTAACAATGGTAACTTCATAACGTTTTGCATGATGACTACAACAGCTGTCTTGTTCCGTGTAAAAGCGATAATTTACAGAAGAAAACATGCCCTGAGACATTTTTTTACAAGATTTTCTTCTACATTACTGAATATTATTTTGTTAAATCAAACATATTTTCAATACATGTCAAGAATGTGTTGTTTATTACATTGTTAAACGTATAAATCACATAATTATTGTAAACACAACTGAAATACAGGGAAAAATGAAAAACACGGAATTTGTGCCTCCAGGCAAAATGAAAATAAAACAAAAATATATATATTTGATTCAGGTTCTGAGGCTAATTGCACATTTCCAATTTTGAAAATAATCTAGATAAAAGGATATTAAAGGCATGGTGATTCGTTTTTATCTTTTATTAGTTTATTATGTCGCCTATGAAAAAGTATTGGGAGAAATTTCTCTTTTTGTTAATAAAATTAAAAATCAGTATATAGGTAATTTCAAGGGGCGGCTCCTTCTACATAGCTGATCGAGTATGTCCCCTGACGGTTGAAAGAGAAATGACCTTTACAGGGTATTCGGGTCATTTTATGGAAAGCCTGGCTGCGAACCATTGAAGACCAACTGTAGAATAACGTCATGCTTCATGCAGTTTAATGACCCAGTCTGTTCTTTTAGGTGATTTACAGATAGGTTGCTAAATAACAAAATACCGAAGTTACTGTAAATCTAATTTCTGCGTATGCACATTTCGACAACTTTTGTCTCTTTAGTGCAGATCAAATCAAACATTTAAAATCAATATACCGAAACATGTGTAAAATCTGATTTAAATCCGTTGGAAACTTCATCAAATTGAATATTTTTTTATTAACTTACAACAATTGTGAAAAAGAAAGCACAATTATAACACACTCCACACAACTTATACAACTTTGTAAAGTCCATGCAAATTCTTTTTACCCTATCCAAAAACTTAGATTATGAAGATCGTTAAATAAAACAGTGATAGCTAATGAATTGTCGATGCAGCTTTTACAATATACTTGCAACGCATTAAGCTGCGACAAATTTCATTGTACAACCTTTGATCGTATCTAATATTGACAGCATAATAAAAAGAAAACTAGAGGTTGTCGGAACTAAGTAGAATTTCAAAAAATAAGTGGTCTTTGAGACTTTCAGGGAATTTTCCAAATTTGGAATCGCATTTTAAAATTATACTTATTCAAAATCTTATATCAAACAATTGCTAAAATACATAATTATATGCTCAAATTTAAAAAAATATGAGAAAATTGCAAAACCTATACCTCAACATAGGCCATTTCATATTATTCTATGCTAGGACATTAATGCCGCAATGTTATAAGCAATGAGTCTTCACAAGAACATGGTAAAACAAAGCAATGGAAAAACGCTTATATTGTTGTTCTTCATCTTGAAGTCACCATGAGGCCTTCAACAATGAGCTGTGCTCATACCTCATACACGAATCTCTTGATAAACTTCGAGCTAACCAAGCAATAATAAGACAGAATGTTTGTCCCTGTATGTTTATTTGAATCAGCAATGCTGTATGGTTGCTCTACTGTAGCCAGTCGGCAAATTGCATAAATTTTTTTTTTTACGAAATTATCCATTATTATCCTTTGATCTTTGTAAATTAAACATATGCCCCCGAAGGTAAAAAAAAACGCTGTTGAGGAAATCAGGCATACCATCACCGTTTTCCAATAATATTTTATGAAAAAAAAAATATTGGAGGATATTGTCGTTGGCCTCGTCCTCCTTTTTTGCGGCTCAATCTCCATTATTTTTCGATTTGAGAATTTATTAATTTTTTTGCGGAATTGTCTGTAGATACACAATTACCTTTACGAATTATAATTTCAGTTCCAACTTTGGTACATTTCCTGAATTTGTCGAAGATTCATATTTTTTATTATTTTAGCATGTAATTTGATATTTAAAAAAGTATTTTGATAAAATCAAAGTTTTGAATTGTAAAATGTGATGCTAATTTTTGTAAATATCCTGTAAGTCTCAGAGATACCCATTTTTTCAATTCTTCTTAGCAACAATACTTGTTGGAATATATAACAAAGTACCGAAGTTACTGTAAATTTAATTTCTGCATATGACAGAAATTAAATTTACAGTAAATCTGCACATGTTAAAATTTGTTTCCACTAGGACAAACATTTTCACCAAAGGATTTGAAAAATATTTGATTCCATTTTTGGTAAATTTCCTGAAAGTCTAAAAAGACCACTATTTTAAATTCTACCAAACACCCAGCCTTATAGCATTTGTTTCGAATAGGACAAACATTTTCACCAATTCGATTTCAAAAATATCTGAGTCTATTTTTGGTTAATTTTCTGAAAGTCTCAAAGGCAAATAATTTTGGGATTCCACCTAACACTTTTAGGTTTGTTTATATTAGAATAAATATTTTCACTAATTTGATGTCAAACATAATGGATTCAGATTTTGGTAAATTCCCTAAAAGTCTCAAAGACCACTTATTTTTTGGAACTTTACTTAGCATCAATACTTTTAGAATATGTTTCGACTAGGACAAACATTTTTACCGATTGGATTTCAAAAAAAAAAATCCATATTTAATATTTTTTTTTAAAGTAATTGAGAACCACACCGTCAGTCTAAAACGAATAATACCATGACAATACCAAGACATAAAGTGAGTACGGCACAGAAAAAACTGAATGAAGACAAACACACATACAAAGATGAACGAAACGTACCCAATAAAAATCATTGGTTATATCAGGTGCGCCGGTGGAGAAAGCATCACCTGCTTCTTATAAGACACTCGCCGTTTGAACATGTGAAGTCATATTTCGGTAGAGCAAAAAGAGAAAGATTTGTTGTTATCTGGGAAACAAATATCCCATAGCGGTCTACAAGATCGTGCGATGTCGACTGTAAAACTTCTGTAGCGATGACTTCAAGTTATGTGTAACATACCCTTGCTTGTATAGCTTATTTCCTAGCAACCGGGCTCTATCAATGAAGTCTTTGTATCAACCACAGGCCCTTGAGTAGCGAATGAGTAACCGTATGTTGGGAAATTTTTGCGGGGGTTTTATAATTGCTTTTTTTCGGGTACAAATTCGCAAAATTTAGACCCGTTAAATTTGATACAATCACAAAAATCTTTATAAAAATATCAGAAGTGATAAAAAAAATTATTTGACAAAAACGACATTTCATTCTTACACCTGTTGAAATATCTGCATGGTTCAAGAATAGAAACACTTCTTCAAAATGGCTTGTGAAGGTGCATCAGAACATTTCAAATAAACCTGAGATCATATGTCACGGTTTTAATCCAGGAGGAATTTCTGAAATCCTGGAGGACATTGTTCTATTAAACTAATTGAAAAATGTGACAGTGGAATCTCCATTTGGGTATTTTATCAGGTTGTGCTTTTACAGTTTTTTATTGCTTAAGTGTTGTTTCTCTAATGATATGTCAAGTTTAAACTGGTTTCGACCCGTTGGATAAATTTTCTTTATTCAACGTATGTTGAATAAAGCCCCGTGCTATTTCCCGCCAAATCTATTCGGAATAAAATTCTCGGTGTTTATCATTGATCATTAGAGAAAAAGATTACACCACTACCATATTTTATCCACTCTCGATAGTTAAATTTGAAAATTTTAAAATGCTCGGCAAGCCTCGCAATTAAAATTTTAAAATTTAACTATCTCTAGTGGATAAAATATGGTAATGAACGGGATCTTGTGGTGTAATCTATATTTACACAATAAAACTATTATTTCACCTTTTTTTACAATTTTAAAAATATTCAAAACCGCCGAAATTAATCCCGCGAAAAACAAACACCCTGATTCTAGACCAAATCCTCAAAAATTTTACACCGCCAAATTTCCCCACTATACGGTAGGAGATGTAAACTCCATATGCTGGCGATTTCAGTCGTATTTCACAATGTATGCTTGTTCTCTGTCTAGGAAAATGTACTTGTATCTTCGTTCTCTGTCTAGGAAAATGTACTTGTATTCTCACGGGAGAAACATTATGAATTAAATCGTTAAGACGAAATTTCCTGAATGGTAGTATAAAGTGTGTAGAAGTCAAAAGTTTTAATGCTGCTACAGTGTGATAGTGATAATGAAAGTCTCAAATACCACTTGGAATTCTACAAAGATACCTTAGTTCAAGAATTTATACCAATTAGGAAAAAAAAACATTTTCACTTATTGGTGACCTCATGATGAAGAACAGTACAACTTGTTCCATTGCTTGATTTCATCATGTCTTTGAACAGACTTTTTCTCATGTGCGTTTACTCATTATGATTTCATTGTTCATTCAAAATATTTGATTCCAGGTTTGGTAAATATCCTGTGAGTCTCAAACCCAAAATATTAATTTTTTTTTTATTCTGTCTTGCATCTATCTATCCTTGCATTACTTTCAGTAAAAATTTAGACTAGCGATACTTTAATTTTGATTGTTGAGGAAAACTTAGCCCAGGTTCCACACCAGCTAAGAGCAGGAATCACTGTCTTTTCCGACAATCATTACTATAGTTATTTGTTGTAAAATTGAGAACACGGAACATGTGGACAAAGAGTTAATGGCTTCATGTGGACAAAGAGTTAATGGCTTCATGGTGATTTAAAGATGAAAAACAGCAATAAAAAATGTTGCTCAGTCGCTTGGTTTTACCATGCATTTACACAGACTTTGTCTCATGAACATTTACTTCATATCTATATCCTTTCATTGTTTATTTCAAAATGACACCCATAAATATTTCATCATGAAAGATATTTGATCTTATATATACCAACGTCAGAAATGTATAATAATCGTCGTCTTTTCCCCTGGTACTTTTATCACATGGAATATTTAAAATACAGATTTAACTATGTGGAAATGCAATTATATAGCGTAAAATTCAGACATGGAAAGAGAACAATTAACCTGCCACCCACGTGAAAACGTGGTCTGATTTTTATTCTCCGATGATTTACAACATAAAAATGACAGATTGGACATACACCGAGGAAAGTAGAATGATATAGATATATATTTGTTCGAGAAAAGTGCAGGATAGTTATTCAATTAGTTGAAATGTTATAAAAATGAAGAAAGCCACAGATAAAATGTAAAATGTTGTCTCTTTGACACAATCCCCGTTTCCCTTCTTTTTTCTAAAGTTTACAAATTATAGGAAATTAAGAATGACAAAACGAAGAGAACAGGACATTCCACCTTTGTCTCCTTTTTGGTCATCAAAGTTTAGTTTTATTTTGTTAATTTTGCCTTTTTTACCTTAACATTGTGTCCTACTTGACCATATTTATATGTTTAGATATTTAAATTTGTAGCAATTGCACAATATATATTTTCAAAGATTTAAAATATGTTTATTCAAAATGTTTATTTTAAAAATTCTATTTTGATTCATTCAAAATACAGCAAGACAGATTTTACATTGATAGATTCAGAGTTTGATTATTATTATTTAAAGAAATTGCGTATTCAAGTTACCTTTTTGAAGGTAAATCTTCTGAAAAATTATGATTTTCCATATAGAGAAAACGCACCTTCGTATCAAAATTGAGTAAAAAAATAAATATACGTGCTTTTTACTTTTTAGCTGAGAACTTGTGGCTATAAATGTGGCAATGATGCATACATTAACTAAACTTGTAACAACATTTGTTCAACAGCATTTATCATTATATTCCCTTTTGAAACTGGAATGAAAGATTCTTCAAACAGGTTACGTCGGTCAAACAGTTTCATCGAATGGAAGTTCGTTATTTAATCTATGATAATTCTGTTATTACCACCACCCCACCCCCCACCCCCAAATCGATTTACTCTTAAGATTTGGAGAAAAAAATAATGCGCTTTGTTTTGACCTGATCACTAAAGACATCTGATTGCTAGTGTAACTGATAGGCACTTTCCCAAAGCAAAAAAAAAAAAAAAAAAAAAACCAAAAGTATATAGAGATTCAATGCCCAAATCTATGCAATGAACCAAAAATACTACGATCTACTACCTGAATCTATGTAGCAAATTATTTACATATAAATTAAGCTCAAAACGTTCAACTATTAATTTGATTTAACACATTGCCAATGACATATGACCAGCCACTGCTGAAACAGAACAAATAGATTAGAATTACATAGCATGTCAGTGAATCTAATAAACTTATTGAAGATGTAATCATGAAAGCTAATAGAAATTTCCTGCTTCATTTATACTTATTTTTGTTGTATCTTTATCTATGGCCCGAATCTATGGCATTCTTTCTGATGTGACACCTAAACCTATGTCCAAATAATGGGTACCAAATGTATGCGTATTGTAGAAAAATCTATGTACAAAATTTTGAAAAATAGACACATAACAAATGCACACCCATATACATGTACCAGTATATAGGGAGTGATCCCCCCCCCCGTGCATCGAGTGCTATGGCACGAGATGCAATGCGAGCTGAGAAATCCATCCGAGCAAAACAAATTACTAATTTTTTTATCGCTAATTCTGTTATTGATATTTAGAAGATATATGTTTTTTTGACTACTGAAATGTGTTTTATATTGGATATATGATTTTTAGTTGAATATAGCACTTTCTTTCTTGGGATTATTTTTTTTTCACGAAACCTCACGCGACGTGATATATTAATACGCTGTTGCTAACGATCCATAGAGATTGACGATAATATGTTCATATCAGCGCAGTGCAGTGAAAATAAGTTCTTCTCCCAACATAAATGCAAAGTGATACAAATATTATGCAGTATATAACATATAGACAACGTACTGCATCCAATTATAAACTCTGATATAATAACTAACACTCGTATCAATTTGGATAACCACACGACAGTGCCATGTGCTGTTTGACAGTAGAAATGTTTATACATAATACCGAAAATATGCTATCAAAGCAGAAAATTTGATGAACGATACAATGAAGCAAGATAAAATTTAACAAAACTAAAACGCGCTCTGTTCGATACGGCACTGTGGCGCTGAATGACAGAAACACGAGAGGCGGGAACCTACGTAACAATCTATGGGCAGATAACTTAGAAGAAATTAATTTCAATCTAATTCAGTCCCTTCAAACGATTGAAATTACATATTATCGTCGCTCAGGAACAATTGAAAATCATGCAAATTAGCGATAAATGTTGTATAATAGCGATCCTTGAACAACAGAGTCGTGCGGTACGCCATTGCGACTAACATCGCCGTATTAAGTGAAAAAATAGCAACTCGATCGCTATAGCCACAAATCAGCATGGATTTGTTCATTTGCATATTACACAATTTTTGGATCAAATTAGGGTTTCTTGAATCCAATTGAATTGATAGACAAAATAACACAAGAGGCTCTCAAGAGCCTGAATTGCTCAACTGGGCCCGTATTCATAAAACTTCTTAACTGAAGTGTTCCTTAGACTAAGATTTTTCTTAGGATTTCCTTAGTTAAGGAAAATATCTAGTAAGTGGTATTCATAAAACATCTTAGATGTTCCCTTAGCTAAGGAAAACTTAAGTATTTGACAATACGGAACCTCTCCGTTTTTATTCAGACTACTGTTACTTTCTTGTTTTTTTTTTATAAAAGCACATGATGCCATAATGATATACAAAGCAGAACGTTTACTTTTGACGGTGAATTCTATTCACCATTGAATTGTCAAGTTTAAAAAATCAGTGTGTATTGATTGACATTTAAAAAAGGTGTCACATGCACACAGGTATACTTACAGGTATATATAAAAAACAACAGAATTTGTGTATTGTTTATGTTATTCACACGTATTTCAGCTACATGTTATCAAAGTGGTGTTTATCAAGCACTCTTTGCGGACTCCCTCTCATCCTTTTCATATAAAAATTATGATAAATTTTCAGCCCCTTTTTGACCCTGCTTTTTTTTACAAGACTCTCTTTTTCTCACTATAGTTTTTACTACTTAATCCTTGAGAAAAGAATCCCGTCTTTTAATTTCAGTATCTCTATCTGTTACAGTTTTTTTAAATGAAAAATAAAAAATGCATAAATTTTGAAAAATCTACGGAAAAGGGCTGTAACTCTGAGACGGTTTTTGTCAATTTTCTTCAAAATTGCAGGGCAAATAGATAGCGGCATTCTGAATAATTTTACACCATGTCAGATTCTTTATATCTGCAACGGTTTATGAGTTATTTGAAAAAAAACAGCAATATTCCCCTTATATTCTATTTTTAGTAACAGCGGCAATGTTGTTTGACACTCGGACTAATCGAACACACTTTTTAAACTGCATATCCTGGTGATGACCAATGGTCAAGTTTGGATTAAATTGGCCCAGTAGTTTCAGAGGAGAAGATTTTTGTTTACGACAGACGGACGGACGGCGGACGCCAAGTGATGACAAAAACTCACTCTGGCAAAGCCAGAGAGCATCAAGTGCGGGGACACATTTTAACAAATGATTCAGTAACGAATTATACGAAACCTATCAGGTTTGCCTCGGAGATATTTTCAAGGTTTCTTTGTTCTTTTTGGGGCTTCAACCTTTTATTAAAAGTATTTTTGAAAAATGCCCGAAAACATCATCACACTACGCTGCATCTGTTTAATAGTCGTAATAAATAACTTTACCACACATTTTATAGATGTATCTTGGATATAATGTGGGTTGGATCATACATCCGGTCACAAGTTATAATACTCTCCCTTTGAGCAATAACAATTTCATGAGGTTACAGGGGCGCAATTAATTGCAATGCAATTTCCATAGGGGGATTCCCCGGTTTGACAAAATTCTAAAAATATTTGCACCAACATTTCAGCCACGCGGGTCCTAAATATGATTAGTCCGTATTATGATCTTCCAAATCTATGGATAAAAAATAGGGGTTCATGCAGCTCATCTTTGAGTAAATCGGGGATAAAAAAAGGCCCGATATTTTTTGGGGAAATATTTTCATTCAAACCCTCGGCCGAAAAATGCCCAAGATTTTAGTTATAGATATAACAAGGAAATAAATGTTGTAAAATTTCAATTCACTATTATTTGGGTAATTTTACATTTACATTTAGACGATTGGTTATTTTTCTCTATCAGTTTTTACATATCTTTGAGTTATGGTCTTCCAAACGTTTAGATTTTATCTGCACTGAAGAGACATAAGTTGTCGAAATGCGCATATGCAGAAATTAAATTCACAGTAACTTCGGTATTTAGTTATTTGTTACCGCTAGGTCGATGCCACTGCTGGTGGACTCTTAGTCCCCGAGGGTATTCACCAGCCCAGTAGCCAGTACTTCGGTGCTGACCCGAAAGCCGATTCTATTTGGAACCTTACAATATCTAGATTTTTGTAAATTTTGTTGAAAACTAAGGAGTATCTCCCTCATTCAAAGCTCTGTCCTTAGCTGATTTTGGCTTTACATTTAGACCATATTGGTTATTTTTCTCTATCAGTTTTTACATACCTTTGAGTTATGGTCTTCCAAACGTTTAGATTTTATCTGCACTGAAGAGACATAAGTTGTCGAAATGCACATATGCAGAAATTAAATTAACAGTAACTTCGGTATTTAGTTATTTACTATAATACGTTTGTTTTGAAACAGTACAAAAATACCCACGATACAGAATAGGCAGTTAATTTTGTTATGCTGTACAAGTGTTCCAACGAGTAAACTCACACAGAACGAAAACGTTAATTTGTTCCATATAAATAACAAAGCAGAAGTTCAAAATGTGTTAAAAGTTTATCATAGTATCAGGTTTTATATTCACGTCTTTCTTAAATATGAGAGAAACCCTACCCTCTTTTGTGACGAAAGCACACCCTTTTGGAGTATATTTTCAGTCAACGCAAGAATGTGTACGTTTTTCTATGTACCACAACAATCAAGACGTCTCAGTTTCACTATTGACCTACTTTAATAGAGGAAAATACTGATTATTAGTGTTCATATGGACATCTATAGCCTGTTATCGGCTTTCCTCTGTATATATAACATCAAGGTGTAGATTAATGGTTGCTAGAGTATTTGTTTCGCTGCTGTATTTATGTTGAGACGAACAATATACTAAATAAACAAATAAAGGGATATAGAGTAAATGTACATGGGAGAAAATCCCTATAAATACGTGGTAAGATTAAGCAAATGGAACAACGCTTTCATTTTTGTTCTTCATTGAAACATATAATCAATATAAATTTATCTTTGAAGAAACAACAGTAGCTGTGTTTCTCAAGGTTTATGTATTGGCACTCAAATTGTACAGAAAACAACTTTTGTGAGGGCAGGTTTGAATTTTACTATTTTGAGTAATTTTCTAGACTTTGCCTAACCAAGCATGATCTTCAATTCTTAGGCTACGAAAATGATACAAATATCCCTAAAGATTCTAGGAATACTGCGTTAATTTTTGCTAAAACATTCCGAACTTGATTACATTCATATCTGGTAGGTTAAAGGTTTCGCCACTGTCTAAATATCCGGTGCAGAATGATTTTCTACAATAGAAAGAATCTTTGCAAGTGATGAAAATTCATCAAGCGAGCCTAACTTTGCTTAGTCAGGGATTCGTTCAGCCTTTGTTTCTTTCATCCCTTCAGAGATTTTATGGCCGTCATCATTGACAGATATGACGTGTCTGTGTCCCAAATGAAAACGGACATTTTCCGCTAGATTTCACGTCTTCATGGATTTGAGATAACCGGTTTTGACTCAACCCTGGATTGACTCACTGAGCGGAGCAGGACATGCTTACCCTTCCGGAGCATCTGATGTCACTCTCGGTTTTATGGGAGTTCACACTGTCAGTGGTTTTAGTTTTTTTGTGTTGTCTTGTATATCATACTGTAAGATTTTAGTTTTGTCTTCGTTATTATGTTCGTGCTACTGATTTGTCCTGGTTAATGTTTGTATACTCAAGAGACTTACAACAGCTTTTCAAATTTTTACCCTGGTACTGTTTAAGTTAAGAAGTAACATGTATCATGGATTTTTATTGGTTTTGTCTAAGGGTTACAAAAATGGCAATTCCAATCAGCCTCAAATCAGCACTTTCAAAAAATATATACCTCACTGATAGTGTGACGGGTGTCGTTAGTGGAGCAGAACATGCTTACCCTTCAGGAGCACCTGATATCACTCCCAGTTTTCATGGGAGTTCCCACTATGAGTGCCTGAGTTTTAGGTGTCGTCTTTTTATTTCCGTGCATTGTACCTGTCTCACGTCCTTGTTTTGTCTATGTTTTTCTCTGTTGCCGTTTTTGCCATGCCTTTTGATTTCGATTTTAGTGGTCTTCGCTTCCCATGTTCCTTCGGTATTCTACTGCCGTTATTTCAATTCTAACAAATTAGAGAAGACATTATACGCTCCTCGGTGAATTTTTGAGACCGAAAGATGGTTCCTCCTTAGCAGTAGCCATAACAGTATAAATATTGTACTTAAGTTACGCCAGTATTAGGTACGCTTTCCGAAAAAAAAAATGTAAGCCTACTATGCTTCATTGTCGATAAGGTTATTGGTACATATTCAATTTAAATAACAAAATAGCGAAGTTGTTGTTAATTTGGATTCTGCACATGCGCATTTCGACAACTTATGTCTCTTCAGTGCAGCTTAATCAAAATATTTGGAAATCCTTATACCATATATCCATATCCTTTCGTAAAATATATACAATACCAAAATATGTGTAAAGGCTGATAGAGAACAAATTGCCAAAAAGATCATTTTTTGAAATTATGGATTTCATACATTTGGGTTCTAATGTTGCTGATGAGGAATTAATTTCCGAAACGACAATTCAGCTCATTACAATTATTGCAATTAGAGTTAACAAATGTGTTATGGTCTCATATTCATTTAATCCATATCCTTTCGTAAAATATTTAATGCAGGAGTTTGTCTTTCAATGCAGTGTGGAGTTGGTGAAACAATTCCCCGTATTAGAGATTATTATTTTTCTTAGATATGGTGTACTTGTACATGAGATAATATCTCATGTGTACACTTTGTTCAATTACTATTTTTGACATTTATGTAAATTCTATAACCTACGGGTTAACTCCCTCCATCGTAGTTTTGTCCTTAGCTATATTTGATATTACTGATTATTCGGATTTTGTTTGTTTTGATGCGTTGTAAACATTTTTTTGAAATTATAGATTTCTTATGCTGCTAATGAGGAATTAATTTCTGAAATGGCAATACAGCTCATTAAGAGTTAAAATATGTGTTATGGTCTCATGTTCATTGACTTCATATCCTTTCAAAAAATATTTAATGCAGAAGTTTGTCTTTTAACGCAGTTTGGAGTTGGTAAAATAATTCCCCGTGTTGGAGATGTATGTTCTTTATTTTTCTTAGATATGGTGAACTTGTACATGAGATAATATCTCATGTGTACACTATGTTCAATAACTATTATGGAAATTTTTGTAAAATCTAAAACCTAAGGTTTAATTCCCTCCATCGTAGTTTTGTCTTAAGCTATATTTGATAATACTGATCATTCGGATTTCGATTTTAAACATTTTTGAAATTATGGATTTCCTATGTTTGGGTTCTGGTGCTGGTGATGAGGAATTAATTTCCTAAATGGCCATACAGCTCATTAAAATTATTGCAGTTGGAGTTTACTTATGTGTTATGGTCTCATGTTCATTTACTCCATATCCTTTCGTAAAATATTTAATGCAGGAGTTTGTCTTCTAATGCAATATGGAGTTGGTTAAACAATTCCCCATGTTAGAGATGCATGCTCTTTATTTTTCTTAGATATGGTGTACTTGTACATGGGATAATATCTCATGTGCACACTTTGTTCAATAACTCTTATCGAAATTTATGTAAATTCTAAAACCTACGGTTTAACTCCCTCAATCGTACTGTTGCCCTTAGCTATATTTGATATTACTGATTATTCGGATTTCGGATGAAATTATGGATTGCCTATGTGTTGATATGGTGCACTTGTACATGATATAATATCTCATGTGTACACTATTATCGAAATTTATGTAAATTCTAGACCTAAGGTTTAACTCCCTCAACCGAAGTATTGTCCTTAGCTAGATTTGATATTACTGATTATTCCGATTTCGTTTGGTTTTATGCATTTATGCATTTTTAACATTTTTAAAATTTTTGATTTCCTATGTCTGGGTTCTAGTGCTGCTGATGAGGAATTAATTTCCGAAATGACCATAGAGCTCATTAAGTATTGCAGTTGGAGTTAACATATGTGTTATGGTACTCCATATCGTATCGTAAAATATTAAATAGAAAAGCCAAAATCAGCTAAGGACAGAGGGAGATACTCCTTAGTTTTGAAAAAAAATTTGTTAAATTTAGATATTGCAAGTTTTAATTGAATTAGAAGGCCATATAATATATTGGAAATAGTAACCTCGGATTATTTTGAAACTTATCTTATAACGGCGTAAGCTATGCAGACGTAATTAAGAAAGATCACAATCTCCAATATTAGGCCCGAGAACACAGTTATTTTTTCCTATTTATCTTTGTAAAAGTAAACAATAGAAAGTAAAGGCCTATTTAAAAAGTCACACCTGCTTTATCCTCATGAGATTTGGCATGCTTACAATATAGTCTAAGTGTGAAACATATACAAAAAGTAGGAATTTTCACTATTTCAATTTCCTTTAAATTTCCAAGAACAGAGTGAATCCTCATTGGTTAAGATTGAGGGTTTCTATTATAGCAAATTTCCCCTTTTAGTACTTAACCTAATCACTCATTGCCCACTGATTTAAAATTAAATTCTTAATTTTAAATATTAAATTCCTAATTTTAAATATTATATTTTGTGTCTTCTTCCATTTAAAGCAATAAAAAATACTAAATATGTAGAATAAAGCAAGAAAAAAAATTTTTATGAGAACTATATTCGTGGACAAAGAATATCAAAGGGACCTAATTGTTTTCTCGTATCTATTGGAGATGACAGATTTTTGATTGCGCGCCACCTTTCGGGAAAGTCAGCAATTTAAAAAGATGCTGCGGTTCTATTGATTTGGCATATTTGATGTAAAAGAGGGAATAACGGTAAACATTCAATATGGCTGCTTATAATAACATGGCACAATCTGCCAGGGATCCACACAGGAAAAACACAAACAAGACAAAAGACAAACGTAAACGACGTTAGGAACTTGGGACAGCCGGACTTGGTACCGGTGTCATATGGTATTTTGACCCGCGCGGTAAATCGACCCGCGAGTCAATGTAAATCGACCCGCGAGTCAATTTTAAGCCGCGGTAAATTGACCCGCACCATGGGAAATTGATCCCCTTTGTATGGTATTTTGACATGCGCGGTAAATTGACCCGCGGGTCATTTTTTAGTTGCGGTATATTGACCCCCTGGAAAACTGACCCCCTCCCTATAATTTGTTGAAGATTTTTAAAGAATTATAAAAAATAAAGGCAGATTTATTGATTTTATATCAAGAAATTACACAAAGTGGGGGTAGGTCAATTTTCCATCAGGGTAGGTCAAAATACCATGGCTTGCTGAAATATGATTTGTAACCCACAGAACAGTTTTAATGTAAACAGAAGTGTTCCAGAGTGATAATTCATACAAAAAATACCATGACTTGTTAGAATACGATTTACAACCTATAGCATATTTTTATATTATATACTGAGAACTGATACTTAGTGGAGTAGGTCAATTTCCCATGGGGGTAGGTTAAAATACCATGGCCTGTTGAAATATGATTTACAAACTCCACATGAGACTAAATGTATACAGAGATGTTCCAGTGTGATAATTCATACACAATGAAGGCACGATAAGTCGGGGCATATTGTTTTACCCCTGTCCGTCCGTCTGTCCGTCCGTAAGTCTGTCTGTCCGTCCGTCTTCCATCCGGCCGTCCGTCCGAGGGGTACATGGTATGTCCGCGTAAACCCTCCTACAGTTTTAATGCTAGAAAGTTTTTATTTTGCAGATCATTTGTACATATATTGAAGATGTGCATGTGGTAAGGATTTTGATTTTGGTTCATTTTTGTAAAAAATAAACATTTTTGAAGTTAGTCATTCTTTGGGTGATTTCGTAATAGAGGGTACATAGTTTGTACACACAACTCCTCTTACAGTTTTGATGTTAGGAAGTTTTAACTTTGCAGATGATTTGTACTTATATTGAAGATGTGCATGTGGAAAGGATTTTGATTTTGATTTATTTTTGAAAAATATACATTGTTGAACTTGGTCATTTTTTTTTGGTGAATTACTAATAGATGGCACACAGATTTTCCACACAACTCCTACAGTTTTGATGCTAGGAAGCTTTTATTCTGCATATATATTCTTTGTATGTTTGTTGAAGACGTGCATGTGGTATGTATTTTGATAACGATTAATTTTTTTTTCAAAAATATACAATAATAAATTTATTAATAGAGGGTACATATATTTTTCTGCGTTTCGTAGAATAGCGCGAAAATACTGTCTTAAAGTAACGTGATTCAAGTTTGAAGATAGTCTAGATGAGGTTCGGCATCTTTACCTAGAGACAGTTCTTGCATTGCTCCGTACACAGGTTTCCATACAGTGGTTTTTCCTGGGCGGCGAGTTACTGTTGATGAAGGGTATTAATGTCCATATGATAAATACAGTTATTAATATTTTTGTAAGAATTTGGGGATTTAAAGTTTTATTTTGATGATTGTATATGAACATACTGATACATGCTTGTATTATAAATAATTAATATAAATGCCGGCTAGTACGTCTGCACGGCTAAATGCATACATTGTGTTGAGTTTTTAATCAATGGTGCCTTTACAGGAGTAGTGTAATTGAGACATAGTTTATCTGAGCAACTCCTATAGTAACATGTGTTTGACGGGGGTATCATATGTGTCTTACAGACACTAATATTGCTAAGAAATCCTAATTTAATTCAACCTTGCGCGGGGGCATGTCATCCTCTAATTACATTTTATACCAAGAACTAATCCTGAGTAGGGGGTAGGTCAATTTCCCATGGGGTAGGTGAAAATGCCATGGCTTGTTGAATTATGATTTGCAACCTGCAGAATAGTCTAAATGTATACAGAAGTGTACCAGGGTGATAATTCATACAAAATAAGGGCATATTCTTATATTTTATACCCAGAACTGATATTGAGTATCGGGAGGTCAAATTTCCCGTGGGGATAGGCCAAAATACCATGGCTTGTTGAAATATGTTTTGCAACCTGTAGAACAGTCTAACTGTGTACAGAAGTGTACCAGAGTGAAAATTCATACAAAATAAATGCATGTATTTCCAGAATACCGAGAAATGACCCTGAGTAGGGGGTGGGTTAATTTCCCATTGGAGGTAGGTCAAAATATTTTGGATTGTATAATTACCAAACACCATTCCTCAGTATTATTGGTCAACTAATCGAAATTTGGTATGGTAATTAAGTTCTGACACTAATATATAAGAAAAGGATGTTCTCATGAACAATTCTGCTGGGATGTGAACTTCTCTTATTTGGTGTTCAGTTGTTAATTGTCATTTTACATGGTTTCATAAAATTTCATCATGTCAATGCACAGGTACATTTACAATTACATATCATTATAATTAATTACACATGTTCTTTTTATTCCATTTTTGTGGAAATGAGCTTTTATTAAAAAAAAGAAAGGAAATGGGGTGAATGTCAAGGAGACAACATCCCATATCCAGGTTAAAACGACCCAAAACAAAGCATCTAGGAGTCACCGTACGGTCTTCAACACAGTGAGGAATCTCCCACCATATAGCAAGCCCTAAATGGCCCCAAATTGGTAAAAAAAGTAAATAAATCAATGGAAACAAACCACATCCAATAACCCAAATATCAAGAAACTAAAATTTTATAAGAAGACAAGGACAAGCCAATGACCAACATATTCCTGACTTTGGACAGGCGCAAAAATTGTGGTGGGGTTAAACTCGCTTTGTTGGATCCAAACCCTCCCCCTATGTGTGGTGAATGTCTGAAAAATAAATACACAAAAAGACTTTTCATATATATATTTTTTTATCACATGAAATAAATGATACAAAAATATATATATAAATAAAGGAATTCACAGGCTTAAATGTTTGCGTTTATAAAATGATTAAATAATTTTTTTTTAATACAGAGATGAATGAAGAAATGAATAGATGAAAAAGATGAATGAAAATAAATGATAGGATGTTTCATTTTTAAAAAATGAATGAACCAATCAATTGTTTTTCTTTTGTTGCTTTCATCTTTGTGGTACAAAGCCTTATTTTTGACAATAAGTAAAAATTATATCAACCATAATTTTCAAACAATGTGATTTTGATAAACTTAGATATACTGTAATTGTCATTGCTAAAAGCCGTTTTGGTTTTTTGAAATATAAGTCAATAGACACCACTTATTTGACTTTCAAACTTTATAAACAAATAAAAAATAACTTACAAAAAATATATTCTAAACAATTTTTTTTTCTAATTTCATTCCAAATACTTCAACAAGCCATGATATTTTGAGGTATATCAATGGGATATTAGCCATTTTACCTACCCCCCTTTTACTGTCGGTCTTATCGACCTTAATTTTGTACAAATCATCATTCTCGTACGCTTATGTGTACATCTAGCTGAAGGTTGCAAATGATATTTCAACAAGCCGTGGTATTTTGAGCTACCCCCATAGGAATTTGACCTACTCCCTTCTCAGGGTCAGTTCTCGGTATAAAAAATAAAGATATGCCTTTATTTTGTATGATTTATCACTCTAGGTCACTTCTGTATACATTTAGACTGTTCTGTAGATTGTAAATCATATTTTAGCAATCCATGGTATTTTGACCTACCCCCTCCCCCCATGGGAAATTGACCTACCCGTAGAATTTAGGGTAGGTCATTTTTCTCTCGCTGAAAAGTGACCCGCGGGTCAAAATTCCATGGGGAAAAGTGACTCGCGGGTCATTTTTTCTATGGTATTTTGACCCGCGCGTCGATTTACCTCGCGGGTCAAAATACCATATTACACCGGCACTAGCAAAGGCCAGCAGTAGGATTAAACCGGTTTATTGGTACCAAAGACCTCCCCTTTATTTGTCCCGTTTCCCTATAGTAAAAGAAACATACGAATAAAACCTAATACAGGTAAATAACTACCTCCATGGCCACAATCTTGAGAGGAGAGAGAATGACAATATATAATTTTAAAAGATGGGTTAAGGGATGCTCGCCGCTAAATGAGCCTAGACTGTTGGTAAAACACTGTCGCTCTACTGAAGATAAGTCAAACTCAAAACTCTCCCAAGTGTTTGGTCAAGAGTCACGATATATTTCAGTCGACATCGGCAGTGTTAGTGCAGTTTGTGTGTAAAAATTTCAGGTCACTAGACCTGAAAGCTAATTTTACGGATGCAAGCACAGCATCTTGTTTATATCCCCTATTACGTAAAGAATGTAGTTACGTCCCAGCTTTTCTGGATATGAACCTTTTTTGAAGGAGAGAATGCGTAAATATAAACAATAAAAAGTTCATTAGTCACTTATTAAAAGCTACATACAACCTTACAAGATACGGACAGTGGTCTTTTTATAAATATCAAATTAATACAAAACCGGCGTATTTACTCACACTATTAAATTTTATCGCCATATAAATAAACTATTTTTGTCCTTTTATATAAAAAACTGGTTTTACTCAGCAGCTAGAATCCAAACTTGTCTAAAAATCAAATCCATAAAGTATTTGTATTACATTTTATTACATTATCAACAGTTATTGGGAGAGACTTGCATTAATCTACATGCAGTGAATAACATTCTTGAAGTTTAGTTTTTATTGATATTTTCACTTTTTTATCTACTCTTTGATCTTTAATTCAATAACAACATCAACAAAGTCCCGTTTATGTATCATTGGTATATAAGCATAATATTTGATTTTATGATAAATCAATTAATTATTGACAATTCTGAAAAATAGTGGCCTATTTATTTTTTCATAAATTTCAGATCAAAGAGAACAAAAGATAAAAACAAATGCACTTAATATTTTATAGCGTCCTTTACAGGCATAAATTTATAATGGGAGTGTAAAAATATAAAACATTTTCATACTGTTTCATGGTCGTAATGGCATTTGTCAATATCATGCAACTGACATTTGCGTCCAACGTATAAACTTTTTTTTTATTTTGACCCCTGGGGCGCGTGCCGAGAATTTAAGTAAAACCGAAGATTAACAGGATTCTAAGTATTCTATTTCTTTATTGGCGAAAACATTTTTAGGCATCAAATGCGTTTTGCAAGTTTTAATTGTCTGTAAAAAATGTTACTAGAAAATACTAATGCATGTGAAAAAAATATACAGAAATATTGAAAATACCAGAAACATTTTAGGTCCATAAGCAAACGTACCACCCATGTTAAATTAAGGGCAACATCACTAACTTTAGTAAATGATACATAAGTATTTACAGAAAAAATAATGCATATGTACAGAAATTTTGTTGCAATTATCCTGTACTTGTTCGTTCAAAGAATGGTCTTAAGGTCAATTTTATGGATTAATAGTACCAAGTGTGTTTTTCTGTGCTTTTGAAACCTATGTTGACTTTTTTTTATCGTACTGGACAACTCTTTTTATGTCAATTGTAGCTATGCCCAAGCAAATCTCCACGTTTTGTGTTATTCAGCATTTAAAAGTATTAAGTTTTCTATTCTTTGTACTTGCACCACACAAAAAAAAATCACAAATGCTTTCAGATGGCTCAAGGGAAAATTCACCAATTTCGTTTTTGGATAAAACAATTTTTTCCTGGATTCTCTAACATTTCGTATTTTGGTGTCCTTGTTCATTTTTGTTTATTTGTTTTGCCTTTGTAAGGATGTCTTAATTTGTGTTAATTATGAATCGTCATGTTTTTGGGATTTTTGATTTGTGAATTTTTCTCTTTATACTTTTTACCTTGTTATTTATTGGCAAATGTACTTTCACGAAGGTTTAGAAAATTTTTTTCGATTAAGATACATATGGAATGTATAAATTAAGAATACATTCTGATTTAATTAAGATGAAACTTTGTTTTGTAGTTTTGTCTTAATATAGTAAACAATCTTAAATAAGATTTTTAACCATGTAAACGTATACAGCATAAATTTTTGATTTCTATTTAGTACAAAGTACAAAGGTACTTTTGACGTCAAAACACACTATGATTGGATTTTCAATTATTATATTTAGTACCAAAATATAATTACAAAATGTATACTTAATTGATTGTTGACAAGGTTCGAAAACAACTTTACATACTAGTATTTAGAAAAGTTATCATTATACATGATAACTTGATTGCTTCTAACACCACACAGAACAACAGACCAATTTCGAGTTAAAGTCTAAATAAATTGATGTTTCTAATTATCCGTCAAAAAATCAAAACCTCCAAAGATATTGGACGAGCAATGTCGTTAAAAATGAAAACGGAGTAGATATATATCTAGCAATACTAAAATCAGCCAATGACACATTCGTTTTGTAAGTAAACGTTTAATAGTAGTTAGAAAATTTACGTGTAGATATTTGACCTATGACCTCTGTTAATTAAAAAGCTTGTTTATTTCATGTAGTACCATAGCACCAAGATACATTAAACTTGGTATGTGGACACATAATGAGCAAAAGATGTGGTATATTTCTTAATAAGATCACTGAGACAATAAAACTTGTCTGCTTCAAATCCTGTAAATGACCGCTGAATACGCGACTTTTGAATCGTGTTCATTCCGGAAAAAGTTAATGACTCTGTTTGTGTCTGTCTTTCCCTTTTTTCGTTCTTGCGTAAAACAACGTCAAATCTGTGTTTGGTCTGTTTTTTAAAGCCACTTGACTTCAATTAGTCACAATTTACTAGTTAAATATATGAAAACCGAGATATTTTTCACTATAATTATATCTTTAAAATTGCCCAGGCGCGGTTTACGAAAGATGCATAAACATTATGTGACGTCATAACATGACTTGACATATGACAATAAATGAATTTTCATTGTTAAACGTACGTCACGGGTATTTTCATTTTGGCACATGCATTATATATTGGCGAATAACAATCACTTGAATAAAAAATTACAGCGAAATAAATTGTAGGTTCCACAATATTATACCAATTACACATGTATATTATTTAACTATTATATATCGGAAAATGAAAGGATATGGAGTGAAATTTACATGTGACAAAAACGCACACGATACATAGAAAACTCTAGTTTATCAAGGACAGGGCTTTTATTCCTGTCTACATCTTGATGTCGCCTGAGGGTCTTCAACAAGAGGTGAACAATATTCATCCCCTCAAGCGAGATCAAGAAAGCCCCTATCGTGCACATAAGCGGTATTCTTGACAAAAAATATATCAAGGTCACTCCTTGCTCCCCACCCGCCATGGAGTGCCAACTTGGGCGATTATATATCATATGTTTTGTTTTTGAAACTGGATATCATTGATCATAAGTAAAAATAATGTAACAAAACATGAAATACAAGTTAAATGAATCACAAAAGAAATCTTAAAGTTTCAGAAATGTTTTCTCTGTGAAAATGATGACTTCACATAGTTAGGTAGATCTGCCATACTAATACTCAGCACATTCTGTCAAATTATTGTTATACATTGAAGCTAATACCTATATCATACCTTTTATGTTCTTGCTAGTATTCCCAGTATCTAAATTAAATTTAAAAAAAACACTTGAAATTTTCCCTCTTCCAAGATGTTAGAATACACAAAAGAGTTGAAACACCACTTCTATTATGTTTGTAAATTTTTGTCAGAAAAGGTCACTTTCCGCACAAAATAATAAATAAAACCTTTTTGTACACTTTGCTAGTGCTTTTGTCGGGCAACGGATGATAGTAATTGTAAGAGCACTTTGCCAGTTAAATTTATCTTCATCCATGGACCAGGAAAGACATGGATGTAGCATTTTTCCACATTGAGCCAAGTTTTCAGCTCAAATCTTTACAAGGGTCAATCTTCAACTTACTAATATGCTTGGATATACCATGTAGTTGTGGAGACTTTGTCTCATGTGTATTTACTCCATAGCCTTTCATTATTTATCTAAATTAGTCAAAATACTTGATAGTTGCTCCCCTTCAAAAAAGGTGAGACAGGTCTTGATTTCGTCCAAAATGGTAGCCGTCGGGGGAACAAAATTAAACATCGGACCATATAGTCTCTTTTCTTCAGCCAATTTAACCAAGGCCTGACCGATGTGATAAAATAATTCTTTTCGCTAGAAAGAATAACTCAAATGAATATTTCGCGCCAAATCTATTCGGAATAAATCTCGGCGTTTTGCATTATATCATAAGAGATACATTTTCTGCAACTTAAACTAGTGAATTTTATTTTTGAAATTTCTCCCATCTCGTTTTCAAACATTTGCTAAATTCATTTAGCTCGATAAGAGTTTCAAAATGAACAGCATACCGTGCTTATCCTTCCGGAACACTTGATGATACCTACAGTTCTTCTAGGGTTCAAACTGCTAGACAGTGCTTTAGTGGTGTGGCCATCTAGTTTATCATTATTTTTTATTTTGTTTGTTTATTATTTGTTTTTATTTTTGTAAGGTTGTCTAGATAAGCGTTAAATTTGAATTGCAATGTTTTTTTTTATTTTGATTTTAGAATATACCCTTTCCCTTTTTGCGTCAATATTCGTTTGTCGAAATATTTGTACAAGAGTCCGCTTTCTTTTTTTTTCTCAATGACAACTTTTGGTGTTATATGGTCAGATTTTTTTCATTAAAATGTATATGAGCAATTTGATAAAAACTATATTTTTAATAAGATTTTTGCAATTAACCTTTGTTTATTAATAGTAAATAGTCTTGAAAATTTTTTTCTTAAATTTAAACATGCTATGAGTCTTGAACTTACTAGTAGGTATGAGTTAAGCTCATTGTTGAAGGCCTCAGGGTGACTTCAAGATGAAGAACATCGATAAAGCGTTGATTTATTGCTAAGTTTTGCCTATTTGTAGAGACTTGTCTCATTTGCATTTGCTCCACATCCCTTCATTGTCAATACTTTAAAGTCGTAATTTCAGATTTGTTTATGATTTTCCTCATAATAAGGTAAAAAAATAATTGCTTTTTGCTTTCAGTATGTAAGTACTTTTGGTGTTTTTATTGCAGTATGATTGGCTTTTTAATCGATATATTTACGACCAAAATATAATTATACGTAATCACACATAAATTGTTATTCACGTTCGAAAACAATTTTCACATATTTAGACACATTCACCACTTATGTAAAGCTATCATTATACATGAAAGCGTGATTGCTTCTAATGCCAAACAGAAAATAAGTCCAATTCAAAAAATAAAAACCATCAAAGATATTGGACGAACGAGCGTTAAAAATAGAAATCCCTAAATAAGCCAATGACTTAAGGAACTGTGTAAGTAAATATTTGAAGGTAGTTGGAAAATTTCACCTATGGCCTCTGTTATTTGCAAAGCGTTCTTATTTCATATAATGAGAATAAAAATTGTACTAAAGTACCTACACTGTGTAGATATATCTAACTGAGTATGTAGATACACCAGAAGACAATGGTGTGACAGATATCTTTGACGTTGACTCTTACCATTATGCACGGGGAGGGGTTACTTCCTATATAGAGGTATATACAGACGTGCCGCTGGAATGGCCCTGTTTTTTGCAGTTGTCAACTATATGAATGGGTAGTAATTTTAGCCATCATATATATAAATGGGTCGTAAATTAACCCCAAATGGCCAGAATCTCTACTGGTTGCTGTAATTAATCAAGTATTTATCATTATTTGATGTTTAAGAACGTTCCTTTTGTGAAATTAATGGTTTTCTGACTCAAATTACACATATTTTCTATACAGTTGGGTTGCTTATTTTTGAAATTTACTATATGAATGGGTCAATACTTTGTTTGGGGAACTATATGAAAGGGGGGTATTTTCAGAATACCAGCGGCAGGCCTGTACCCAATTCCATCCGAAGTGACCCCCCTCCCCGTGCCATAATGACGGTTAAACTTGTCGGCTTCCTATCCTGTTTATGAATGTTGTACTGTAGAAAGTCTTAAGGAACTGATATGTATCACAATTCCGATAACCCAATTTTTGACACAAAATTGGACCTATTGATATTAAAATGGATTCTCTAACAGCCCGTTCTCTGTAATAAAAAATGTTGGAAAATCCAGCTTTTTTTTAAAGTTTGCATTAATTTTTAATCTCTGATAGTGTCTTTTCAGCCAGGTAAAATTTGTTATAACCAGGGACGAAATTGGAGTTTTTCCCTTGCGCCATCTGAAAGTATTTGTGAATTTTTTTGCGATGCAAGTATAAAGCATTGACAAATTGATACGATAGTTTTAATTGCTTAATAACACACACACACACACACACACACACACACACACTACTACAGTTTATATTTATAGAAGTAAGAAAAATTATCATGAAGAGTTTTCCGTATTAAACTGCAGAAGACCATTAACCAAAAATTTGTAAAATCTGAAAGAGCACTAGTAATCAAAAAGATCTAAATAGAAAGCCAAAAAGAACCAAAGACAAAACTGCTCCAGAAGTAGATATTCTTAAGTTTTAAATAAAACAAGTGTGGATTATATGGCAAGGCAAAATAGAAGTCCCCTATCGGTGGAATAATTCTCTGTTATACCAGAAAAAATAGTTAAAAAAAAAGTTTTCCGAGCCCAAGGCCCATAACTCCGTCAAAAATTAATGGACCCAACCCATACTCAAACTTGATCTGTAACCCATAGTGGTTGATTAACAAAGCAAATATCGGTTTAATATCTGAAACGGTTTAGAAAAAAGTCCGGAAACCCTATATTTCACCAAACTTTTCTAAGTCAAAGGCCAATCAGTCCGTCCAAAATCAATGGGCCGGAACCAAACTCGAACTTGATCTGTAACTCATAGTGGTAGACTCACATAGCAAGTATTAGCTTCATATCTGGAACGGTTTAGAAAAAGGTCCGGAAAACCTATATTTTACCAAAATGTTTGAAGTCAAAGGCCCATAACTCCGACCAAAATCAATGGACCGAAACCAAACTCGAAATTGTACTGTAACTCATGGTGGTAGACTTACATACCGACTATTTGATAAATATTTCTTATAGTATAGGAAAAAAGTCCGGAAAACTGAGTGTGACGGACTGACGGACGAACTGATGGAGTTCAAACCTAAAGTCACCTTCGGCGAAGAGGTAGGGGACTAATTATTTTAAATTTAGATAAAGCGAATCGAATTTCGTGTCAGCACCGAAGTACGGGCTACTGGGTTGGTGAAAATCTTGGGGACTAACAGTCCATCAAGCAGCGGCATCGGCCCAGTGGTAATAAATAAGAAATACCGAAGTTATAGTATTTTTTTCTCCACATGGCCATTTCGACATCTTATAATGTCTTTTCAGTGTAGATCGAATCAAAATATTTGGAAGACTATAAACAAAAAAGTTGTAACATCTAAAAGAACACAAATAACCAAACATCTTAAGACCTAAGGTAAGACTGGCAAAATACATCAGGCAAACGAATGCCGAAGCAAGAAGATATAGCAATAGTTTTAAGTAAAATTTTCTTAATTTTAGATATTGCAGCTTTTCAGATGAAATCGGTGTTCGTGTCAGTGCCAAAGTACTGACTACTGGGTTGGTGAATAAACTCAGGACTTACAGTCCACCAGCAGAGTATAAACTACGTCAAAGCTATTCTAAAGCTACTTAAATTCAATCAGTCACCAATTACTAGTAAAATATATGGAAAAACGTTTTCCACAATAATTATACCTTTAAATATAATATATATAACGGCTCAGACGCAGTTGACGACATCTGAGAAACAAGTAAATATGTGAATTAATTCCGTGACGTCATAAAAAGACTTGACATTACAAAACACAAGTATGCCAATGACTGGATCTTCTCTTGTTTTTTAAAATAACTAAAAGTATATAACGGACAATATCCTAACTTTATTCTCATTTCAAAATTAATATTCATCATAAGTTTATCAGAGAATTTAAAATAAATCATACACCGGCGAGGCAGACTGAGAACATATATGACCTAAATATATTTTAGGCAGAAAATTCAAGATGTAAAAGCATAAAGTGAACAAACACCTTTCGGCGTTTCCATGGCATACTGCAATAAAGAGATCAGTCTTGAATCCAAAGCCTCAGTGCAAAAACCATAATTCTCACTGCAAATTGTGATTACTATACTATTATTGACTTGAACGGAGGTAAGCTAATAACTATACGGACCTGGTCGCGATTATTGACCGATGCCAACGGCAAGCTTAAACTTGAAGTCATCCCTCCAGAAGTTTAATGGTCGACATCACCATCTTGTGGACCGCTTTGGGATATCTGTTTCCCAACTGAAAACAAATTTTACCCTTAAAAAGTTTAATTTTTGTTTCCTTTACCAGAGTTGACCTTACTATGGGATTTGACGAAAACAACGGCAGTAGAATACTGAAGGAACAAACGAAGTGATGATTACAAAAATCGAAGTCCAAAGACATGGCAAATACGGCAACAGAGAAAAACAAAGACAATACAAGGACGTGAGACAGTCTCAATGCACGGAAATAGAAAAAGACGACATTAAGAACTAAGGCACTCATTGTGTGCACTCCCATGAAAACCGGGAGTGACATCAGGTGCTCCGGATGTTCAACATATGTTAAACACGGTGGGTGTCTTATAAGAAGCAGGAGATGCTTTCTCCACCAGTGCACCTGATCTCGGTGCTCAGGCGCTCAGCTAAGCCGTCAGTCTAAAACGAATAATCCAAGGACAATGTCAACATCAGAAAAATAGAAGAAACAGAGACATGAGTACGGCACAGAAAAGAAAAAACACACACACACATACAAAGATGTAAAACACAGACCTAATAAAAACCATAAGAAACAAAGACATAACATGAGTACGGTACACACATATACTAATATGAACAACACTGGCCCAATAAAAACTATGGGTGAGACCAGGTTCACCGATAGAGTAAGCATGTCCTGCTTCTTATAACACCCACCGTGATGAACATGTCAAATTGTGTAGTGAAGTCAAATCTGGTAGAGGAAACACCAATCAAGCTTTGAAGGGAAAGATCCGTTGTCTTCTGAGAAACCGATATCCCTTAGCGGTCCATAAGATTGTAACGTTCAAACTAAATCTTCTGTAGTGATGACTTCAAGTTATGGGTAACATACCCTTGTTTAAATAGCAGATTTGTGCACAATCCGGTTCTGTCAAGTAAGTCACTGTATCTACCACAGTTCCTTGAGTAGCGAATGAGTTGGGAGATGTAAACTCCATATGCCAGCGCTGTTGAAAAGCTATTACAAAGAAAAGGGAAAATGATTATTGGAAACTGATATCGCGTTTGTCATACAGCTTAGTTCGTAGTCTACCTCTGTTGTCAATTTCAAGATGAATGTCAAGGAATTATACCGATGTGGGATATCTGTAGTATTCTTAATTTCGAGCTTTTTTGGATAGATCAGGTGAAGAAAATTACAAAACCAAAGGTTGTTCAGCGACAAAATATCATCTATATAATAGAAGCTAAAATTAAAGGGTTGGGCTGGTTTTTTACCTTTATTTTGAAGAAGTCCTTCGATGAATTCAGTTTCATCAGAGTGGAGAAAAGGATCGGCTACAAGAAATGAACACTTTGTGCCAATCGCAATTCCAATAGTCTGTTAAAAAACAAACCCTCCAAACTGGAAAAAAATATATTGTCAAACCAAGTAACAAGGATGCCCACCGACAGCAATACACGGAATGAAGACTAAGCATTTTTTGAGGTAAGAATAATGATAAAACTGTAAATTTCTAGAAAACGAAAAGTAATGTTTTCATGTCAGACAAGTCTGACCCCTGGGCTGATGGATACCAGTACCAAGGGCAGATAATAACGTCGCCGAATGTGGCATGTTGTTTTCGCGACGTCACGATAGACTCACGAAATAGAGAACGACGTCATAATACCAGACTACATGAATTGCGGACAGAAACATGTACAATAAATCTGATAAAATCGACGTGGTTATGAATTTCTCATAACGCAGTTGGGGAAGTGGTAGCTCCAGATCCGACATACTTTTCAAATTGAATAGACTCCCTATCGGCATTGTTTGCAATAGAATCCATTTTCCCAACAACAATTTGATTTCGTCAAAAAAAAAAAAGATTTACACTTGTAACGAGGTAGAAATTTATCAAGTTTGCAGTAATTATTATTTAAAATCACTACTGGAATACAAGTCCATAAAAATACTAAAAAACATTCAAGAGTCATTAAAATCTCGTGACTTTTCCAGTGACTTATTTTTTGCTTTTATTGAATCAGCTTCCCATGGAATTTCTATAACCTATACGTACATTTATCTCTGCTGTGAAAATGACGTTAATTAGTTTCTGCAAAATTGTTCTTGTTTATTTATGGAAAAAGTCAAAAGTCATGGCATGTCGCAGAATATGAGTAGCATATAAAATAACCTGAATTCATCATAAAAAAGTTAAAAAAAAACAAACAAACAAACAAACAAAAAAAAAAACAACAAAAAACAAAAAAATTGAGGCAACTTCACAAAGACAAAACAAATAAACAACTGAAAATAGGAACGAATTAAAGAACCTGAGATCTTGCGTAATTTTTGGCGCATGGGTTTACAAAAATCGAGGTTGTTAGTTCGAATCTAGCATGAGACAGCTTAAAAATAATCCGTAAAATTTATGTGACTTTTCTATATTTTAGCTGGCAAAAATGTATGGGTTGCGGCGAGGGAGTCAGGTGGCACATTATCATGGCCATTTCCAGGGGAATTTCACGGCATTTTACGATTTGAATTTTCATTGGGTGCTGTGAAAATTCAATTAAAACTCTGTGAAAATGGCTATTTCATATCGCAATATTTTTACCATGTAAATTATGTACGTAATATTATTATACAATATATTATCAATAAGTATATAGGCAAGAGTATAGTATTTGGAAGGCACTATTATCACACTACACATGCATGATAATTATCCTATGAAACGCATTCAACTTTAAACGAAGGTCGTTATAATCTTTTTCGGGACAAAGGGAAAAGTCATTTATTTCACCGAGAATTCGGGAAAAAAACTTATCAGGAACGGGATTCAGTCAATTTCATTTTTGGGGATTACTGAGGGAATCGTACTTTTTTTCTCGGAAAATCGGGATCAAACCCCATCCTAACCCACCTCTTAAATTTAATCAGCACCACATACAAAGAATTCTGACTTTCTTTCGTCAAAGATTGATAGGTGAAACCAAGGACCCAATCAACGTATATAGATCTGTATACTTGAAAAGCAGCACTTGGGAAATCATCATTTTTTGCAGTTACCACAGTCACTAGAAGGGTCTAGTATGTGTTTGACTGATCTTTGTGAATGTCTTTAGACGGAAGTAATCATTAATCACAGGATAAATTCTCTGTTCTGTTTGATGTCTTTTATTTCCTGTTTAACTGTTAATGGTATTCAACTCTTTTCCATTTTTCGCAACCCTTACATGCGAGAAAACACAGATTGACGACGTTCAAGTTTCCGAGCGAAATAATTGTAACGTCATTTAGCGCCAAAACCGGCAATGTTCATTTGTAGCGATAAAAAATGACAGTTTTCTCTCTGTAGCTTTAAAATAAGCACATGGACCCCCATTTTTCAAAGCGAATTTCGAAAGAGTGATGTTTCATGGAGATCTCTGCGAATTTTGAAGAAAAAATCAGTTCACAATTTTTTTCTTTGTGAAATTTTACCTACAAGAAACGGACGCTAGTTCAATAAATATGTACATAAATGTCAATTTCGAACCACAAATAATGAAATTTTGTATTAAAATTTTTACTTAACTTCTTCAGAATTATCTCACAAAACTGTAGCAAAAAAACCCGAAGCAATTAGCTTAATTAGTTTTAAAGTTATGACATTTTCAAAATTACTGTAAAAATAAATTTTTTAAGTAACATTTTGGAAAATGGGCGATTTTGAATCGCAATTATCTCGAAAACGAAATCATGAAGGTATACTTTTCTTTGCAGATTTGGAAAGAGCATGTTCAAATTTACTTTATTTCAAAATTTCACGAAAAAATCAGTTCCGGATCTTTACTGTATCGTATCCCCTTAAGACAGAGACAGACTCTAAACAAAATAAATAAATCAAAAATGAATTAAGACGGGTTCGTGTTTTGTTCTATTCGCTTAATCTTGCCATGTATTTATAGGGATTTTATCCCATGTACATTTACTCCATATCCCTTTATTTGCTTTATTTTACAGGCATTAATTTCGATCCTCCCATTATCTTTTTTTTTAATATGGAAGAACATATGTTTGAGTGTAGATATGTTATCCGTATCTTAAAACAATAGCAACCACTTATATTGAATAAAGAATTATTATGACATTTGTGTCGAACAAAGCCTTGATGCTCTAATATCTAATTGGCAATTGTTGTTTTACCAATCTATTGTAGAAAATTTCGGGGTATTGTTGTTGAATTAGTTCGCCTGTCTATTCGTAACACTTATAAAAAAAAAACCTTCTCAAACTCAGGTAAAACTAAAAATACAAAAAATAAGCTTTGCATTTTGGTATCGATTAAGATATTGAACCAACTGTAATAACCAAACGGCCTGCATGTATTATTGAATTTCCTTGTAGTGTAATTTTCAACATGTGCAATTTGTGGTATTGTAAAAATGATCGAAATCTGATATATGTCATGAAATTTAGGAAGACCTACATTTTATCAGAATTTTATCTATCCGCCTAAGTTTTTGAAGGATGAATGAAAGATATACAAAAGGTAATCGAGACAAATTTCTATTAATCTAATGTAATGAAAGTTGTTCCTCATCTTACAGTCATGCCAAGTTCTTCAACATTTAACCACATATCATACTTTTCAGTTTTGTCCAATCAAGCAAACAATAGAGTTATAATTTCTGCAATATTTTTACTTATTTGTACGGTTTAAAATTTAACTCTAACCCCGGTTGACCAACAAAAGAAGTACCGGTAGAACACAATAATTAGGTTTTAGGAATAAACACTACAGTACAATACAAAACCACCGTACACAATGCGAGGGCTTTAAAATATCAGCATTGACATGCATTACATAAAGTAGGGTAAAGACATTATACAGATACAAAATACGTGCTGATTACAGCACAAGTCGCTATAATGCAGACACAAACTTCGACGAGCGGTTCTTACCAAAATAGCATGGAAGCACACCATTGAAGAAAAAAGGGGTGTTGAAATTTGAGTTTCGGTTTGGAAGATGGGGAAGCATCCGATTCCGTTGCTACGGCACGGATCACGCGGCACAAGTAGATAAAAAGCAAAATGCATCAAAAATTTTAAAAGGAAAAGAAGAGGCAGAATGCTACTTTACATTAGAAAAACATACAGACCACTAATTTCAGGTTCATACAACAATACATAATAAACAATACATTCATATTCAATATAAAAAAAAAACGCAAAAAATGATTTGAGAGAACAAGCATCATATATTCGTGTTGGATATGAATTGTCGTGATTTTGGATTTTTGAATTTGGAAATTTCCCACTTTTCCTCGTTTTTTGTTTTTGTTTTTTTGTTTTTTGTTTTTGTTTTTGTTAATGTATTCGCTTTCCGATGTACAATGAAACATACATATACTGAATATCGTAAAATCACATTAATATGAAGAAACAGTACATTCATTTTCACCATACTGCCTTGAAAGGCAGCATTATATCAATTAATCATCTTTGCTAAATCAAAAGATTACACGCAAAAGGAACAAGAGCTTGACTTGTCGTTCAGGGAATTTGCTGAGTGTTCCGGCAAGTCATGCAAAGCATATATTTCCAACAAAATATCTGACTAACTTTTAAATTGAAGTTCTGACACTGGATTGATTTTGCTTTGTTTTGATATCAAAAATTTTTTGAACAAATAAAGGGATATTGAGTAAATCCCTATAAACATGGATACATGATGAGATTATGATTTTATTCAAATATACGATTGGCGCCCTCGGATATTCAAATAATGTAATGTTATTGCTTAATTTGCATTCACATCCTTAAAATAAAGACAACGTAAATGAGGATTTTTACAAAATTTCCGGACAGAAACGGGGCGAAAAAGACAAGCATGTGCAAAACCACAGTAAAATTTGTCATCCCTATTGTTCCTGACTTGGTACGGGCTTTTAAAAAAAATGGGTCAAACCGGTTTTATTGCACGCCAACCATTCCCTTCCATTGTGTTAGTGTCCTGTATCAACTTAACAATAATTACTATTGAATTTACACATGTGCAAATTTACACCTATAGCTAAGTCGACACATGTTTGCAGTTGCATTCACATGCAGTATTTTCACAGTTATACCTTTATGATTCCAAAGGTAGTTGCCACAGTTTATTTTATGACACTTGGTCAGATTTGTGAACTCTTCTCTTTTTTCCATTTCATAATATGTAAAATATTTTGCCCATGGATACCCACTTTTCATGTTATATTCTTAAAACATATACCTTGAAGGAATTTAGACCAATTTCAAGGCACTGAAATTTTTCTTTTCCTCTATTCTTAAGTCTTATGAATTTCTTTACAATCAATATGAAAACCTAGAAATTGACATTTCCTTACAAATTTTTTGATTGCTATTATCTAAAAATCAAGCGTATGAACCAACTATTTTCTATTGTTTATTGACAACCTTTCCTTAAGTCCTGCGAATGCAGAACACTTTTATGAAAATTTCTTTCATTCGTTGGTGGCAACTACAGTGAGTATTTTTTTCTAACTTGAGTATAAAAGTTTTATAAAATTCATAGTTAGATGACAAAAGAGACAGTAATTTGGTATCAACATAACTCCGGTAGCCAGTAACATTATTTTATCTATGCATTATTCCATGAGATTTAAAGTTGATTTCTCTCTCGCGAGTCTAAGAGTAATTTAAAGCACATAATTTGCATTTTTTCTCTGTTACGATGTTTTACCAGATTCTCTCACCTTTTTAAACTTTTTATGATTCTTTTTAGGTAAATTTATATTTATCAAACTTTTACAATTAGTATGCAAAATTCATCAACACCTTCAAACCCGTGAAGCGTTATTTCAGTTGGTTATAATAATTTTCAACATCAGAAATATAACTTTTGAATTGATCAAATGTATAAAACAAAATCTTAAACCTGCAATGCCCCACGAATTACAATATTATCTTTATTGAAAGTCGTAGAATACATACAAACTACGATAGGAGAATTTATTCACCAATGCAATTAAATACGACC